>CAUYRT010049090.1:0-30562 GCA_963574885.1 Lepilemur ruficaudatus
AAAATCCCAGTCAGAATCTCAGCAGGCTGTACTGGTAGAAATTGAAAAGATAAGGCCAGGCACGGTGGCTCACACCTATAATCCTAGCACTCTGCGAGGCTGAGGCAGTAGGATCGCTCAAGTTCAGGTGTTCAAAACCAGCCTGAGCAAGAGCAAGACCCCGTCTCTACTAAAAATAGAAAAAAATTAATTGGCCAACTAAAAATATATAGAAAAAATTAGCCAGGCATGGTGGCACATGCCTGTAGTCCCAGCTACTTGGGAGGCTGAGGCAGGAGGATTACCTGAGCCCAGGAGTTTGAGGTTGCTGTGAGCTAGGCTGATGCCACGGCACTCTAGCCCGGACAACAGAGTGAGACTCTGTCTCAAAAAAAAAAAAAAGAAGGGACAGCAGGAGAATTGGGGCATAAATTAGTGATAAGAACATAAAAACTTAAACCAAATATAAAAGCAAACAGTTACTATTTAATAGTTCACGTGTCTTTTTAAAAAGTATAGACAAGGGTAGGAAATTATGCATATTACCTGGCTCAGGTGTTAACAATGCTTACCCTGTCTTAATACTCTAAGCTCTGGATACTGATAATGGTCTAACCCAAATCGTACACTCTTGCTTTACACTGGGGTGGGGTAGTGAGCGGGAAGAGTAGGGAAGGGTTACAAAGAGAGCTAAACTCTCAGCTCCCATTGGGGAAGTCGGTAGTTGATATCTAAAACCAAAACACTCAAGAACTATTGAAAAAACTCTGTTAAAAGTCAAGAAGTAGCAATATAAGCCTGTTAATTAGAGGCATGCCAATAAATAACAAGAAAAAGAAATAGCTGAGCATTGACAAGGGGTTGTTTCTAGGGAAAGGAAAATGGAGATGGGCTATTCAGGAGCTGCTGCTTTTTGTAAGAAGCCTCGTAGAATTATTTACTTGTTAAAAGTGTGTTCATGGGTAAATTTAATTAAAATAAAACCAAATGAGGGCCTGTTAAGTATATAATACTATAATTCAAGAACTGTTGAAACTACAAATGACAGATTTAGTGTATTCTGTTCATGATAGGAATATTGTAGCACCCATTGGATTCAGTCATCAGTTACTATGACTCCAGGTTATATGACCACAGCCTGGACTCTTTGAAGGGATCGAGTTTCCACACCCCCTCGCCCATCAAGGACACTGGACAGGTGACCATTTGCTGACACACCACTTCAACAACCCCAACATAAAGGGCATCACGTTGTGAGCTCTCTCTGAAAAAATATGCAGTTATTTGTCCATCTGACTGAATTCCCCAAACACAAGTAAGATGAGCGGTGGGATAGCAGAAACAGCCCTGACCTTGGAATATGAACCCAAATCAGCCCAGCTAGAAGAGCACCTCTCTGCCACTCAAACCCCTGTGCTCTACTGCTCTTTTCCAGTACTTGCTATTCACTTCACATATGTTGTGTTTATTTATCGTCTGTATCTCCTCACTAGAATGCAAAGCTCCTGAACATGAGTACTTGTTTTGCTTTGTTCAATTCTGTCCACAGCCGCCCCTCTGCTGTCTCTAGCACAGTGTAGAGGCTCAGTGAATGTTCGTTCAGTGCACGCATTCACCGGCTCCACCTGTACCCACCAGGGCCACACTGTCTTAGTCAGTTTGGGAGCTATAACAAATGACCAGAGACTGGGTGGCTTAAACAATAAACATTTGTTTGTCACAGTTCTGGAGACTGGGAAGTCCAAGACCAAGTTGCTGGCAGATCCCACGTCTGGTGAGAGTCTGCGTCATCCCGGTTTCCAGACGGCTGCCTTCTCACTGTGTCCTCAACGGCAGACAGCAGAGAGGGTAAGCCATGCCCTCTCTCGTGTCTCTTCTTATAGGGCCACTAATTCCATTCCTGAGGGCTTCCCCACCATGACCTAACCACCTCCCAAAGGCCCCACCTCCTAATGCCATCACCTTGGAGATTAGGATTTCAACATATGAATTTGGGGGGGAACACAAACATTCACTTCATAACAGGACCCATTATGCTTTTGTCAAGGGAATGGCTTTCACACGGACTGTTGGAGATGGGGCTGTTATTTGCAAGTGATCGTCCATAATAATGGGAGAAGTAACATTGGGGATAACTTACAGTGATTGCAGAGTCCCAGGAACACCATTCTCCTTCCCCTGTAGCTCCTCGACTACCTCCAAGTGCCTTCATAGTGTGCATCTCTTCCTTGGCTCCCTGCTTCCAACCAACAGTGGCTTCAAACATTACCTAGACAGACAACCCACACATAAACCTCCCAGAAATATCTATGGCAGTCTACATTTAGATTTGAAAACAGACAGTTCTCCAAAGGAAACAAAATCCATAGGGATGGCCCTTAGCAATAGCAGAACAGAGTGGTTTTAGTTCTTCGGAGATATAACTTCAGACTTCTCCATTCAAAACCAGAATTTTCTCAAGACATAACCATAAAATGATTTTCCAGGACAAGAGAAAAATATCCCGCAAAGAGAGATTCTTCCTTGTGATAGTTAACTGTATGTGTGAGTAGATAGTTAATTATATATGTGTGTCTGTCCACATACACAGACATCCCATTGGTTCTGTTTCTCCGGAGAACTCTAATACACTCCTCTCAGAAAGCAAAAAAAAAAAAAAAAAAAAAGTTATTATTTTTAATAAACAGTTTTCTAGTCTCTCCTCAACTCAGGTTCAAAATAATTTCTGGGTCACCTTGTTACATTAATATAAACAACTTCCAACTAAATCTGATACTCCAATAAGCATTCATGTTTTGGGGCCATAGACTGCAAAGAAACAGGCTTATTTATAAATGGCTCTGAGGATATGGAAGGAGAACAGGGAAAGAAAAATAACCAGAGGGATTTTCATAAATGGTTTAAGTCCTCTGCTTCAAACCAGGCAGGGAGATTAGTTGCCTTCTCTGGAGGGAAGACTCTCATATTGATCATGTAACAAAAATCCGATGTACTGAAGGAAGTAATGCCAAGCAAGTAATATTATGGAACATATTTGATAAATGCATGTCTCCTAGCAATTTCACATTGTGAAATGAGATTGAAATACACAAGAAATGGGATTAATAGCCCGGCTTGAAATGCGGCATCTTGAAAAATGGCTGATGGCCATGTCAAGTACGACTGCAATTCTCAGTAAGCTGCTTTCCATAGAAAACACTTGTAATTTGTTACTCACTATGGTTAGTAAATGGCACTGGGCCCTTTTGTCGTTGCTGTTGTCATTTGCATTTTATTATCAAACATTATACATTGGAAGAACTGCTTAGGAATCTCATGTGGGAGATATTCTATGACTTGGTGCATAACTACAAAACATTTGTGAGCCCACTCTTTCTCAAAGATACCTAGGTAATAAACTAAAATAAATACTCTTACTAGGCTGATATAAATTATCTCTCCTTAACTTCAAGCTCCTTAAGAAGCTCTATTTTTTTCTCTGTAAAAAAAAAGATAATATCTATGTCACAGAAGTGTTGTGAAAACCAAACCATATAATGTATGTCAGGCACCTGTTGTTATGCCTGGCACTTGATGTGCATTCAACAAACGACAGCTATTCTTTTCATGACGACCTACCTATGAGCTCTGCCAGTGATTAAAGGACCATGGAGAGCCTGTCCTCCTTGACAAAGCTCTACATTTAATTCTGTGCATGGCTGTGTTCTTTGGTGTCACTCACAAGTCTGTGTTTGCTCATCTCCCTCTGTCCCAGCCTGTCTTCCCCACTTTAGCTCTTCCTGTTCCCTATATGCCAACAAACCTGAGCCTCTCGCTAGCCATCCAACACGTCCCAAAGCTTTCTCACTGCTGTTCCCACTTGTCTCACTGTCATAAATACCTGCCCGAATGCCCTGCACCCTATAGAATTCCCTGGCAAGAGCTTGCCTTTTGTTCACGGCCCAAATCAAATGCTACGTCCTTCGTGAAGCCACCTTCTTTATTAGCGTGTTTCTTCTCTTTCTTCTTTTAAATCCCTCCAAGAAAGGCCTTCTTACAGTGCTATCCTTTTCTGCTGTACTTTTTACTACTGTAGATCATAAGCTCCTTGAAAACAGGGGTTTTGTCCCACACATCTTTCATTTTCCACTATCATTTGATGTAATATTTTGTTTATACAAAGTGCTCGAATATTGGTTGACTTGAACGGCAAACTCCAAATATAAGATAATATTTTAATATATTCTGTAACAATGATATTAATTATATCATCCAACTTGGACTTGAGTTCATAGCATCTGGTGCACAGTTTGTGATTATTAATGTTAAATAAGAATAAAGTCTGTCTCTAGGCAGGGGGTCTCACTCATCAGGGGCCGGCAACTATGCTTGGAATATTTTATTTATGACATACCAGCATGTCTATTTTCTCTCTCCCAAAATTAAAAATATTCAAGTTTAATTTTTTAAAAAATATTTAAAGTTGAAATTTCTATCCCTGCTATCCATGAACTCCAGATATGTTAAGTTACATTCCATTCCTGGTTTTTCTACATTTATTGCCTGTCCTCTCCAACTGTCATAAAGTAAAATGAATTGATTTTATCATTGGAAAAATTCACCATGGATGACAAGAGAAAAGGAAAATGAATTTAAACCCTGCCTTTTCCTAGTAGACTTCGCGTCAGGTAGGGAGTCCACTATAATTACGCTCAATAACTTGGAAAATCTGACTGATGTTTTTCTCATATTTTATTCAATCTGTGAGTCAGCTCACAAAATGTCTCTCTGAGATTAACAAAGACAAAACTAACAATGCTTCCTCCAGCCTCCCGGTAGTTAAGCATGGTGTCTTCTTTTCAGAAGGAGTACACATAAACAAAGACCATCACCATAGAGTTACTCCCTTGCCATTCTCTTTGAACTCTTCTCAGTACTTCTGTTTCAAGGAAAAAGTCTCCACTTTGGATCAGTACTTTTTTAATAAACTCTCTAACTAACGTGCTATGCTTCCATTTAAAAAGAAAGAAAAGAAAAGGGAGCAAGCCTCAGGTGCAGAAGCTTCAGGGAGGCAACGGTATATAGAAAGAATTTAAGCAGATTGTTTTATTTTCATTGGGCTTATTTTTATAATTATCATCTATATTTAATGATTTGGGTTTTCTAGTAAAACTTCTTCTAACATCTATTTGTGTAAATATAAACAGTGAATCAACTGAAGGAAAACATTAAATAGAGAAAAGACAAAACATATAAAACATTATATAGGGAAAAGAATACAAGACAAAAATCATGGATATGACCATAAATATGACCGAAGTCTGGGAAAGACTAGGAAAAAGTTTAGAGAAGAAAGGGAAAGGTTTAGAATGAATTCAGAAAATAGTGAATATGCCTTCAAAACCACAGAATATGCCTTACTCCTCTCCACATGGATTTCTTTTTTTCCTAAAGCATTTGCAATTTCCTTCTTCATTGCTACATAGGCTTATCCCAAGTCTCAACTAAATCTAGACCCCCAGCAGAAATTATAAAGTACTGTCCAGCTGACCCTAAATTCCTTCATGTTAGTTGCATCATTTTTATATATTCCTTTTTTTCTATACTAAATTATAAACTCTTTGATAGTAGAGATCATGTTTTCTATTTAGAAAATGTCTGAGGTTAATGCCCGCATTTGTAGGTACTGATTAATTCCAACTATGTTTATAGCAATTCAGACTTTTAAAGAAAACCAAGCGATACATCCATTCAACTGTTATTTCTTACAAGACTTGGACATGGTCCAAGACTTGGTGAAAGACATCGAGAACTGAGTTCTGTGGAGAAGATCAAAAGTCTAGTCTTAGACCTACGTCATGACATTTAGAAGATAGAAGGGACGTACGAGATGCACTGGTCAAACTCTTTAATTCTAGAAAACTGAGTCTAAGTAAGTGAAGATCACATATCTAAGAGGTCATAGTTTCTGGAATGATTCTAAACTTTAAAGCTAGAAGTGAACATAATTCCTCGTTCATGCTACATCTTCACCATAAGATTATTTACTCAATAAATATTTATTGAACACTTGCTGAGTAGGTGCCAGGCATTCAAAATAATTATGTGAACTCTGCCTATAAGCTGCTTAAAGTCCAGAGTCTAATACGTGTTATTATTAGGTAACACTGTGAAAAGAATGCTCAAAAGACCTTCAGAGTTGTTTTAATAATAAAAAGCCATATAAAATGTCAGAGTTAGTCAAGCCTTCTTATATTAATACAAACTCCTTATCTTGAGAAAAACTGGTATGACTCATACAGAAGCTGTCTAAAAACTTTTTCCTCTGCAAAAGCTGCCAATAATCCAAGCATTATGCCAATTCCGGGTGTTTACCTTTCTGGAATTTTGAGTGGGCAAAACAGTGCTTTTTATGCAGTATGCTTATTAATATGTTAAGAGTTAGCAACATTAGCAACTTCCTGCCTCTGAAGGTTGGTCCACGCTTATCTGTCTCTTTAATGGTGACAGGAGCCATCTAATATTAACATCATTTCTATTCAAAGACAAATTGATATTCAATTCTGATATTCCTACAGCTGCTCATCATCATCACTCAAACACTTGTCAGACTTTATTTTGCATCTGTCTTTCCAAACACATTCCCTGATCTACACCTCCTGGAACTAATGTTCATCACGATGATGTCACTATTGGTATCTAGGAGATTTATGTGTGATGTATAAACCATGGCCTCCTACTTTTAACTCTAGTTAGTTGTCTATCTTATTGAAAAACTAACATATATATGTGTGCATGTGTGTGTAAAATAAAAATTTTAACCAAATCTCAAAGTTATAGAAAGTTTTTTAAAACATTAACTTGATATATTGGAAAAATAATGAGTTTAGGAAAGAAAATAAAATTGTAAAATTATTTGGAGATTTTTTTCTAGTTGAAACAAATTTCTAACTAAGAGTAACTGAGATTATTTGTATATAGATAAAGTAAAATAGAGAATTAAGGTAATAGTCTGAAGATATTAGAACACCAACTCATATATCAATTATATTCCTATTAATTTAGATAATTGTCTAAATTTTTCAAAATATTTCTTATTGATACATAATAATTGATACATAATCTTTGCACATATTTATGGGGTACATATGATATTTTAATGCATGCACAGAATGTGTAAAGATCAAGTCAGGGTACTTGGGGTTTCCATCACCTTAAACTTTTATTATTTCTTTGTACTGAGACCATTTCAAATCTTCTCTTCTAAATATTTTGAAAAACACAATATATTATTGTTAAATATAGCCACCCTATTGTGCTATTGAACACTAGAACTTATTGAACAACATATTTTATATGTGTAGAGTTTACCTAATAAAAGTTAAGTTTTGTCTATATCTTGAAATGGTATAAAATTATTTTTATCCCTTTCCACTTTTCTATTAAATAGGTAATTTGGCAAGTGTTATTAGTCATTGTTTGGGCAGATATGTTTTGAACTTACATATTTTTTGTTATTGCCAAATCCAAAACATTTCCATCTGAATTTTGATACTTTAGGTTTAATTGTCAATATTTACCATGTCTTAAAAGTAAAGTTCCAACAATGGTTTCATTGCTGAATATTATGAAATGTTTAAAGATAATTAACACCAATCTTTCTCAAATTCTTCCAAAAAATAGAAAAAAACACCTCCCAAATCAGTCTATGAGGCCAGAATTACCCTGATACCAAAGACAGACAAAGGTACCCCCAAAAAAGAAAACTACAGACAAATATCTCTCATGAATATATATGCAAAACTCCATAACAAAATACCAGCAAACAGAATCCAGTAGCATAGTAAAAGGGTTATATACTATTACCAAGTGGGATTTATCCCAGGAATGCAAGGGTGGCTCAACATACATACATCAATCAATATAATACACCACATTGATGGAATGATCATCTCAAGTAATGCAGAAACAGCATTTGAAAAAACTCAACACACTTTCATGATAAAAATACATAATAAACTAGGAACTTCCACACCATGAAAAAGGGCATTTATGAAAAACCCATAGCTAACATCATATTCAATGATGAAAGACTGAAATCTTTCCCTCTAAGATCAGTAACAAGACAATGATGCCGCTTTCACCACTTCTATTCCACATTGTACTGGAAGTTCTAGCCAGGGCAATTAGGCAAGAAAAAGAAATAAAAGGCATACAAATTGGAAAGAAAGAAGTAAAACTGTATCTATTCACAGAATACATGATTTTATATGTAAAACATGCTAAATAATTCACAAAAAATCTATTAAAGCTAATAAAAAAATTCAGCAAAGTTGCAAAATAGAAAATCAACACACAAAAATCAGTTGTGTTTCTATAATTCTATAGCAATTCAAAAATGAAATTAGGAAAACAATTCTACTTATAATAGCATAAAAATAACAAAATGCCAAGGAGGGGCTATACTTGTACACTGAAAAGTATGAAATATTGCTGAAAGAAGCTAAAGACCTAAATAAATGGAAAGATATCCTGTGCTTATTGATTGGAAGACTTAATATTGTCAACATGGCAGTACTCCCATAGTGATGTACAGATTAAGTGCAATTCCTATCAAAATTTCAATGACTTTTTTTGAAGAAATAGAAAAGCCAATCCTAAAATTCATCAGGAATTGCAAGACAACCAGAATAATCAAGATAATATTGCAAAAACAGAACAAAATTGTAGGATTCACACATTCTGATTTCAAAACTTACTACAAAGTTTCAGTCATCAAAACAGTATAGTACTGGCATAAGAACAGACATATAGACCAATGGAATAACATAGCCCAGAAATAAACCCTTGAGTACATAATCAAGTGATTTTCAACAAGAATACAGAGACCATTCCATGGAGAAAGAATGTCTCTTCAAAAATAGTGCTGAGACAACTAGATATTCATATGCAAAAGTATGAAGCTGAATCCTTACCTCACATCATATACAAAAATTCACTAATAATGGATTAGAGACTTAAATATAAGAGCTAAAACTCTAAAACATTTAGAAGAAAATATAGGGAGAAATATTGATGACCTTGGATTTAGCAATAGATTCTAACATATGACACTGAAAATATAAGCAACAAAAGAAAATAAAGAAAAATAAGACTTAGTCAAAATTGAAACTTTTGTGCATTAAAAGACACTGCTAAGAAAGTGAAAAAACACTGTACCTAATAGGAGAAAATATTTGCAAATTATATATTTGATAAGCATCCAATATCCAGAATATATATATAATTTTCAAAACACCACAATTCAACAATAAAAAGGCAAACAATCCAACTTAAAAATGGGCAAAGGACTTGAGTAGACATTTATTCAAAGAAGATACACACATGGTCAACAAAGACATGAAAAGATGTTCAATATCATTAGACATTAGGGAAATGCAAATCAAAACCGGAATGAGATACCACTTTACACCCACTAGGGTGGCTATAATAAAGAAAAAAAAAACTGAAAATAACAATGTTGGTGAGGATGTTCAGAAATTGGAACCTTTGTACATTGCTAGTATATAAAATGGCGTAGCCACTGTGGAAAATACTTTGGCTTTGTCCCCAAAAATTAAACATAGGGTTACCATATTACCTAGCAATTCCATTCCTATGCATGTAGTCCAAAGAATTGAAAACAGATATTCAGACACATACTTGTACACAAACGTTCATGTCAGCGCTATTGACAAAAACCAAAAGGTGAAGAAAAAAACTTCCATCAACGGATGAGTGGATACATAAAATGTAGTATATTCATGTAATAGCATATTTTTCAACTCTGAAAAGGAATAGCCTATAATATGAGTTAACCTTGAAAACATTATGTTAAGTGAAAGGAATCAGACATAAAAGGTCATACATTGTATGATTCCATTTATATGAAATGGCTGGAATGGGAAAATCCATACAAACAGGAAACAGATTAGTGATTGCCAGGTCTGTGAGGAGAGGGGCTGCTTATTGAGTAGAGGGTCTCCTTTTGGCTGATGAAAATGTTTTGGAACTAGATAAAGGTGATATGAATTGTGTGTATTCACATTGTAGTATATTCACATTGTGAATATACTAGATGCCACTGAATAGTGCATCTCAAAATGGTTAATTTTATGTTATGTGAATTTCATCTCAATTTAAAAAAAAAAAACCCTACCCATTGAGTTTTTTTAAAAGACCTTTTGAAAATTAAGTTAGATCTAATTACATGTCCCCAAACTCACAATTTCTAAATATCTCCCACAATCATCTGTATGAGCACTTTGTTTTTTGTTGTCATTGTTGTTGCTGGGTTTATTTGGGGATGGGGGTTGTCCTTGTTGATTTTGTTATTGCTTTTTGTTTTGTTATTTTTACTTCATTAGTAAGTCAAGCCAAAGATGAAACAAGGTCGTGAATCCACGAAACACAAAGCAATCTTCTGAGTTTCCCTGAAGATACATCTATAACAAAATAGAGCCACCAGATCTGAGATATTATTTAAAACTCTACCATTTGACAATTTACTCATCTAATACTTTTGTATACTTGTCTAAGTTTACCAATTAAATTACAAGTTATCAGGGAGAAAGCACAGTACTTGTCACTGCTCTTGGGTTCCCTTATATCATGCTGGAAATAACCATGTTGTAAAAACCATCTTTGGTTGATAACGCAATGTTCTTCTCTTTTGAAAATAACTAAACTGGAATCTTTTATATCAATCAGAAATTTTTGAAATGTTTTTAAACTTTTGTTCAGAAAATTAAAGAATAGCAATTGATATACCTTGCTGTGTCCTGAAATGGCCACATTCTTACTTACACAAAGGAAAATTTTAAGGTCACCTCTTACATACATTATCACCAAAGGAAAATCATTGACTGAGATATTTAAGGTTTAAAACCACACTCTTTCAGAAGCTCTCAAATCACTTAAGCAAAACTAGAAACAGCTTTTATGCAATCAGCACGTTTGTTTACACATCCACTGTCTTAATTCTTCAACATGACTTTGAAACACTAACCTTGACAGTTTTTGAAAAGGTGCCTTGTTTCAACATAAAACTATGAGAACACCCATAACGCGGCTGTTTTCTTTCAAAAGAAGGAATGCAGGCGAATTTCTTTTTCTATTTAAACAAATGCTATTGTTTTATTGCCAATTTTGCTTTAAAAATACCCATTAATGAATCCAGCAAACATATTAGGTATTTTTAATCAGTTAATGCTGTCAGAACTTGTTATAAATTCTTATGTACCAAATGAAAGTTCCTCAGTTTCTAGTCATTCTTTGAACTTGTAGCTACATACCTAACGATTTATTTCCAGAATGCTGCTTTAATGTTGAATGGTTCATTATGTTGTGGTAGAACTTCCTTAAAACATAACAAAAACTAGTTTCTTCAGTTTTATTTCATGACGTTGATGATAAATTCATATTACTTTGTCCCAGTATTTTTTCAACTTCTCAATCTGTATGTGCCTGTAAATGGCACATTAAATATTAACTCCACTCAGTTGTAACCACTTGGAAATACCAGCAAATACCTCTTCCAGCCTACATAGAACAGGGTCTTCTTCCAGAAACAACTCAGTCTGAAATTTATGTAAAAGTTAACATATGATATTCCACTCATTTATGTCAATCTTATGGACATTCTGGTGTGTTTGTACTGTTTGCTCTCAAAAATTTCAGTTTGATTACATAAAAGATATTATTCAAAAATGTTTGATGTTTTAATGCCCAATTGATTTGTTATTGTAAGAAGCATAAAGCTAGAATGCAACCTGACAATGAACTAAAAAGAAATTAAAAATACTAGACGTGCACACTAGAGCCGGATGGAGCTGTTATTCCCATTTATCCCATAAAAAGATCGTCTATTACTTCAGCCTGCATACACATTTCTTCAATTTTTTCCTTCTTGGATTCACAATCATCTGTCTATCATCTGTGTTATAACCATGGTATAACCAAAAACAAACAAAAAACTCGCAAAGTTAAATTCAAGATTCTGAAAATCATATTTTAACGAAATGTTTGATGCCCCTTCTCATTTTCTAAAAAGAAAACATTAAAAAATGAGATTGAGAAATTAGTATTTAGGTCATTCATTATCATTCACTTAGTCACAAAATATTTAGGCGGTTGTATTCTTATCATGTAATCAACATTATATTAAATACTCTGGGGAATATAAATGAAATTGACAATGTATTCTCAGTCTCATCAGCATAAGCAATAAAATTACTTCACCCTGTGCAAACACTGGGTAGGTGTTGATGTTCAACAATATTGCCAAAACAGGAAAAGAACAATCTAGTTTCTAAATACAAGTTTTGTACAGGTATTTTTCAGCAAGTAGATCATAAAAGGCCATTCATCCAAAAATCCCCATTCTAAAGTAATTCATGGCAATTAAAAAGATGAAAACCTACTAACTCAGGTTAGTCACCAAAAGGATATGAAAATTACCCCACAAGTCAATATTGGCCCTAAAAAATATCAACCTTTCCCAGCATACACGGGCCCCTCTTTTTGGTAAGCCATTAACCTTCCCCCACAGAAGGCAATCTCCACATTGCGTACTACTTACAATGTTTTACCTTGAATGATATAAACTAGGAGTCCCGCAATGCCAGGTAAATAACATATCATCAATCAACACTAGCAATGAAAGTCAAGTATAAAAAGGTGCTAAAACATGCCGCATTTATAAGGAACTGAACAACCATCCATCATTTGCCTTTGACACTTTAGAGAAGTAGCAATGACACCAAATTGGAGGGTGGGGGAAGGGAAAGAAGAAGAATTTCAAAACAAGCAGTATCCAAACCAATAAGCTGCTATGGGGGAAAAAATACATTTACAAAAAAAAAAAAACAAGAAAAGACAGTAATGCTTTGACTTCAAAATTAACAAATCTTACAAACTTTATTTTTTAATAGGGATTGTATACAAGAGAAGGTACAATATGCAAAAGATAGAGTTTCTCTCTCAGATATTTTTAGCTAATCATGACTGTGCAATCTACTTTATTTCTAATACAATTTATCAATAATTCCCATAGTGACATTACCACTTGAGTTACAAAAATGTTCCTAATCTGAGAAATCTCCTTCCAACTCTAGCAAACCCCCGTAATATATATCACTGCACAAACCACTGTTAGGAGCGTGATCATTATAGGAAAACTTTATATCACCAGTGCATTTTAAATAACACAAGAAATGTAACTGTCTGTAATCCAGTTTTACATCATTTCTGAATTGTGCACTAGAAAAGTCCTACAAAAATCCATTACATTTAGAGATTAAGTGGGAGGGGGGGGGCAGCGTTAGATTGTCAACATTTAAAGCTGTAAATCTGTGTTTAAAAAAAGAAAAAGACATTTTGAAGCAATGACATAGACCATGACTCCATTTGTATTCACTGTGCTCCCTTTTCAAATTCACGGGACAAACATGACTGAGATATTTCTTGCAATTTTTGCAGGGGGAAAAATGCATCCACCATTCAATTCTCACAGAGTCCATTTCCTTTCAAAATGACTGGAACATACTCATGCTTTATCCATTACTGAAACCCCAGCATTATGCAGTCCACTGTAAACTAGAGAAGTTGAGGATCAGCTTCTTTAAGACCAAAATCAAAGAAATGTATGGGCCGATTATACTTTTGGTGAAAATATTTGGCTTACAACCAGGCATCTTGAGTTCCTGCCTGCAAAGACAGGACACACCGCAGGAGTGGATGCTAACGGAAATGCTTGAACTTGGGCCAGGAGAGATAACAAAGCCAGAGAACAAAAGACAGACTTTTGAGCCAAAAGGTGTAGTACCAAGTAATTCTTACAGTACAAGTTAGACAGTTTTTATATAAACACAGTTTTTATATAAACACATTTCTTCATGAATAAGAAAACTAAAAGGAATTTTTGCTCCCAGATTTGGAGATAGCATGGAGAAAAGACACGGAATTAGAAGTAGAAGAGATTTTATAGAGATGAAAAAGAAGCCTCTTTCTTTTGAAAGAGTTTGAAAATGGCTTGAGTCAAATAGGATAGCATGCAGTGGATATATCATTATGACAGGAACGAGTTAGAGGAAAAATAATATCTAGATGCAACCGGAATCCTCACTAACACTGGTACAAAATGGAAAGTCCGTGATTTCCATGATGAATAACACAGCACTCAGCATGAGCCATTGAAGGTCAAAGTCAAAGGCTAATTAACTGATTTGAATTAGTGCTTTATTCTTTGAGATTAAGTGCATAATGACACTTCAAAGTATTAGTTTTCATTCAAACCAGAACAGAAAGGTCTTTAATGCAATAATTTCACAAACTACTCATAAGCACAATGACTATTGTGCTAAAAGGTGCAAACATGTCAAGTGCTGAATGAGAATGGCCCCATAACATTCTGGAAATGTGGAAAAGTCATTTTGCACCCTCGTAGTCAAGCATAGCACATATGATAGCTATCTTTAGAAGACAGAGGAGCTCTTAGGAAATTTCTTCATATCACATTCAGGAACAATTAATCCTCAAAAGACTATGTGATACTCCATACACTGCCAATACAATCTTTTCAGAGACTGTCATGAAACCTTTACTACATATGGAGGAGGAAATTTGTCTTGTGTGGAATTTATCTTTACTGAAATATTGAGAGCTCCTATTTGACCCAGTCTAAAGCCTTCTATATTGCAGCAGGTCTTTGGGTTGATTTCCATGACAAATCCATCCACTATACAGTATTTCAGTAATCTTTGCTTCATTGCACACTGGAAAAATGTCTGCAGAATCTTGGGTGAACTGCTATAACAGGATTTGCAACATTCGTGGATCACATTTTAAAGTGGTTTGGCAGGCAAAGCATATTGGGGACTTGCTGTGAAACCAAATAATGGACTTATGAATCTATAATCAATAAATTGTATGTAAAATTAAAGTGAAGAATGCAAAACTACAATAATAATGTGCTAAATTGTTTTCTAATTGTATACAGTAAATATTACAATCAGTAAATTAAAATATTTTGTATATTCAAGTGTAAACAAAAGTTTTGAGATTTAGGTATCATGCTTTCTGATATTAAATAACCTCTTGTGATCTAAACAGTAACTTATTAAAGAAACAGTTCCTTAATAAATGATGTTAAGGAACACTCAGCTTTTCATTCTCAGAATTCCCTAAGTTTATTTAACTGACAGATCTAGGGAAAGTTGATCTTACTTCCAGATTATTTTTCCCTCCAATCTCTCTACTTACATCAAGGAGAGTGAGGGAATGGTATTGATTTTCAATCAATTCAAATAAAAATTAGTTTTTCTTAAAGTGGTTATCCATTTCAGAAGAAAATTTGAAAATAAAATTATTCACTTTCCCATTTCTTCATTTCTATTTGCAAATGTAAATGAAACCTAGGGGTCTTTTTTCCATCTTACAATATAATTTGAGAATGAAAACTACTTACAGAAGCTCATATATATTCAAGATATTAAATATATATTTAACATATTAAGTATATTAAACATATTAAGCACAATTTTACATTTTGTATACTTGACACTATTATCCCAATTCTAAATTAGACACAATCTATCTCACTTGAATTTTTTGAAAATGTAGGTCTTTGTGATTGCTATGGAATTAAATCTTTATCCCAACAGAACATTTCTTCAACTATTCTCCAAAGGTCTCACATTGAAACTGATTCAACACGGGCTATCACAAGTTTGTAGATGGCTGATAACAATAACTTCTAGATTATTCTTCAAAAGACCTACAGATAGTTCCCAAAAGCCTCTTATTTTCTCAAGAGAGTAAAATCTATTTTACTGGTTTCCTGCGAATATAATATAAAGAAAAGAATCTCTACTGAGTTAACCTTCATGTTACTAAAATAACTGCATGAACAGTTAAAGAAATAGAAATCCCTTTAGTGACAGATATTATTGGTTTTTATTATATTTCTTGACTCTGTATAGCTTAGTAAAGTTGATGAAATAGTATTTCCCTTCGTAGATCAATATTTCCATGGTTATGTCTTGTCACAAGAAGCAAATACAGAAGAGTATGATTACCCATCTCTGTTCCTCTATACTATCGAAAATCTAATAAATGAGATCATTTTAACCATTATCAAACCATATAATATCCAATATTCCATTGGTTTTGACCCACTAAATCAGCAATTTCAACTTAATGAAATGTGACCTAATCTCACTCAATTTCTGCTTTACTGAGATCCTTCCATCCTATTGTCAATATCTGATGCAAAGGGCTTCCTTAAAAGACAGGGGATTAAATGTGCACTATTCCACTCTAAGACGCACTACAGTGAACTCCCAAAAACAAATGAAGGATAAATGGTTCAAGCATAAAACCATTCACTGCCATTCCAAAGCAAAGAGTCCTAATTCATTCAGAGACAGTAAGTGGAAAGATTTAAGTACCATGAGATAACATTCTGGAGGGCATCAACAGAATAACTAGCTTGACCCTAATTATGCAATATAATTAAATTAGAATACCAGTTAATAAATCTAAATTAAAATATTGTCCTAAGAAAATTAAAAGAAAAGGAAAGAAGAAGGTTATAACAAATGATCACTGAACAATGACCAGGTTACACAGGACATATCTTCATCTTAAAAATCAAAAGGATGAGCCTTGCACCCTAGTGATGCCTCAGAGCAACATGAAAAAAATCACACAATTTTTATCTGCCCCAAAATCTAAGTAAACAGAAATCAGTTCATTTAGTTAAGCTCATGTCTATTCTTTGCGGATTTAAAAAATGTATTAACATTATATAATTTAAACATGGTCTGTCCTGGTAGGCTTGACTCTAATTCTCATTACACATTTGGCTATTCATTCTTCTTTCCTAAACTAGGCCAGTCATGCCCAGTAACTAATACATCTCTTGGTTGTATATTTTTGGAGGAAGAATCCCTTAATTATGTTCTAAATTCCTATAACAATGTTGTCAGAATAACAGGAGAAATTATCAAGTAGCAGCTTTTAGAAATGTATTAATTTTTATTACCATTTGTGGCTATTTTAAAGTATGTGTAAAACACATTATGCTCCTATGTTCAAAATTTGGCAAACAACCTTACATATATTTTCAATATTATCTTACACTAATTGGTATTAAAGTGACCTAACTTTTTTCACTGTCTTAGTATTTTTCATTTGATTTTTAATGCCAGTCCATTTTGCTCTCGAATTATCAAGTCTACTTTTTGTATGAGAGAACATACATATATATATGTGTGTATATACATATATACACACGTGTATATGTGTGTGTGCATATATATATATATATATATCCCATCATTAAGCAAAACAATAAATAACCTAATGGAAAAAGGTAATGTAGATACAGGCAATTTGTAGGAAAAGAAGTACACATGACCATAAACACCTTAAAAATGTTTAACCTATTTAACCTTGATAGCAATCAGAAATGCAAGTTAAGACAATGAGATATAGTTAGGTTTCTTACTCTTTAGCTTAACAAAACTTGAAGATTTATACTATCTACTGATATTGAGAATATACAAAAATTCATATAAGCACAGTTGGGCCAAATATAATTTGGTGCATCCATTTAAAAATTGAATTTGAGAGTATCTGCCAAAATTAAAAATCCCTTCAATTCAGTAATTCCACATCTAGGAATTTATCCTACAGAAATACTTGCATGGTGTCCATATAAGGTCTGGGCAAGACTGAAATAGTCAATGAAGTATTGTTTATGATTACAAAACCTGGAAACAACTCAGTTTGCCTGTTTGCAATGAGAAAATTTAATAAATTTTCCACCCAGTGTAATACAAGTCAATCATTAAGAGACTGTCCTGATATGATAAAATCTCTAAGATTTACTATATTAAAAAAAAGAAAGTTATAAATAATATACAGAATATGGTACACTGATTTAAATGTATTTTTGTATATGTCTATGTATAGACATACTTTGGAGATATTGTGGGTTCAGTTTCAGACCACCACTATAAAACAGATATCACAATAAAGTGAGTTACATGAATTTTTTGGTTTCCCAGTGCATATAAAAATTATGCTTATACTATACCGTAGCCTATTAAGCATGCAATAGCATTATGTCTAAAAGAACAATGTACATATCTTAATTTAAGAATACTTTATTACTAAAAAATGCTAGCAATCATCTGACCCTTCAGTGCATTGTAGTCTTTTTGCTGGTGGAGGGTCTTGCCTTGGTGTTGATGGCTGCTGACGGATCAGGGTGGTGGCTGCTGAAGGCTGGGGTGGCTGTAGCAATTTCTCAAAACATGACAACAATAAATTTGCCCCATCAGTGGGCTCTTCCTTTCACAAAAGACTCCTCTGAAACATGTGATGCTGTTTGATAGCAATTTACCCTCAGTAGAATATCTGTCAAAATTGGAGTCAATTCTCTCAAACCCCACAGCTACTTTATCAACTAAATTTATGTAGTATTCGAAATCCATTGTTGTCCTTTCAACAATGTTCACAGCATCTTTGTCAAGAGTGGCTTTTATCCCAAGAAACCACCGTCTTTCCTTATCCATGAGAAGCAATTTCTCACCTGGTCAAGTTTTGTGATGAGATTGCAATAATCCAGTCACATCTTCAGGCTCCACTTCTAATTCTAGTTCTTGTGCTGTTTCCACCACATCTGCAGTTACTTCTTCCACTGAAGTCTTGAACCTCCCAAAGTCATCCATGAGAGCTGGAATCAATTTCTTCCAAACTCCTGTTAATGTTGATATTTTGATCTATTCCCATGAATCGCAAATGTTATTACTAGCATCTAGAGCGGTGAATCCTTTCCATAAGGTTAACAATTGAGTTTGCCAAGATCCATCAGAAAAATCACCATCTATGGCAACTACAGCCTTATGAAACCTATTTCTGAAACAGTAAGACTTGAAAGTCAAAATTACTCTTGATCCATGGGCTGCAGAATGGATGTTGTGTTGGCAGGAATGAAAATAACATTAATCTCCTGGTACGTCTCCATTAGAGCTCTTGGGTGACCAGGTACACTGTCAATGAAGAGGAATATTTTGGAAGAATTTCTTTTCCTGAGCAGTAAGTCTCAATAGACTTAAAATATGCAGTAAACCACGCTCTAAACAAATGTGCTCTCATCCTGGCTTTTTGTTCCATTTACAGAGCACAGGCAGAGCAGATTTTGTACAGTTCATAAGGGCCCTAGGATTTTCAGAACGGTAAATAAGCATTGGCTTCAACTTAAAGTCACCAGCTGCCTTAACCCCTACAAGAGAGTCAGCCTGTCCTTTCAAGCTTTGAAGCCTGGCATTGACTTCTCCTCTCTAGCTACGAAAGTCATAAATGGCATCTTCTTCTAATAGAAGGCTGTTTTGTCTACATTGAAAATTTGTTATTTAGTGTAACCACCTTCATCAATGATCTTAGATCTTCTGGACAACTTGCTGCAGCTTCCACATCAGCACTTGTTACATCACCTTGCACTTTTATATTACGGAGATGCTCTTTTTCCTTAAACCCCATGAACCAACCTCTCTTAGCTTCAAACTTTTCTTCTGCAGCTTCCTCACCTCTCTCAGCCTTCATAGAATTGGAGAGAGTTAGGGCCTTGCTCTGGATTAGGCTTTGGCATAAGGGAATGTTGTGGCTGGTTTGATTTATCCAGATCATGAAAACTTTCTCCATATCACAGTAAGACTGTTTCACTTTCTTATCATTTGTGTGTTACTGGAGTAGTGCTTTTAATTTCCTTCAAGAACTTTTCCTTTACGTTTACAACTGGGCCAACTGTTTGGTGCAAGAGGCTTTTGGCCTATCTTGGCTTTCCACACACCTTCCTCACTAAGCTTAATCATTTCTAGCTTTGATGTAAAGTGAGAGATGTGTGAATCTTTCTTTCACTTGAATACTTAGAGGACACTGTAGGATTATTAATTGGCCTAATTTCAATACTGTTGTGTCTCAGGGAATAGGGAGGCCTGAGAAGAGGGAGAGAGATGGGAAAACGGCCAGTTGGTGGAGCAGTCAGAACACACACAACATTTATTACTTAAGTTCACTGTATTACACGGGCAGGGTTCGTGGTGCCCCAAAACAATTACAGTAGTAACATCAAAGATCCCATAGCAGATATAATAATATCACCATAGCAGATATAATAATAATGAAAGCAGTTGAAATATCACAAGAATCACCAAAACGTGACACAGAAGCCAACGCACCCTTTTGGAAAAATGGCCCGATAGACTTGCTCAACATAGAGTTCAACCACAAACTTCCAATCTACAAAAAACACAGTATCTGCTAAGTGCAATACAGGAAAGTGCAATAAGACAAGGTGTGCCTGTATACACGCCTATTAAGCTATTCCACCAATATGCACTTCAACCAACACGAAGAAAAGTAGGGGCACAGCAGCAAATAAAGCAAGCACATCATCCACTCTGCCTTGGAGGGCTTACAATGCAGACAGCAGTAAGGCACAACAGATAAAGAAGTAAAACAAACAAATACAATTACATTTCATAGTTTGATGAAGGGTGCAACAGCATATTCTGATTAAAAATACCATGGGGTAAGGTTGGCCAAACCTACTCCTGTCAAGCTGGGTCGAAAAGGCCTCTCTCTGATGACTTGACACTTAGGTGGAAAGAATAATCAGAAGGCCGGTGACTCACACACTTTGGGGCCAGGGATGAAAAGAGAGGTGATTGCGAGAGTGGCAGTTGAAACAGAAGCCAGGAAGGAAAAGTGGCAGAGTTTACAGGTCAGCTTGCAGGTCACACAGCCAAGTGTGCCCTGGGAACATAGGACAGGGGCAATACTTGCCTTCACATGGCTCATGCACGTGGAGCAGGGGAGGCAGGAAATCAAACAGGCGGCAATGGGTGTGTGCAAAGCACGTGACGAGGAGGTAAATGGAGGAGAACCTACAGCAGAGGATCTCAACTCTTGTTGTGTTTTGTGGGGTTGGAGGGAACAGTTGAGGTGAAGAGGAGAATGGTAAGAAAAATATTTCAAAAACAACACAGAGAGTAAACATGGAAACCTGGAACCTAGAAAAATAATGGCATAGTGAGAAATAATAATAATAATGTTGTTCTATGATACTTTAAAAATATTTCTAGATCAGTGGTAATAATCTCTCAATTGAAATTTGTAGGCAATATACAAAAGTTACAATTCTTATCGCTCGATAAGCATGCTGTATTTAAAGAATGCCTTCATATTCCTGCTTAGAAAGACCGGTAGGTTTGCTCTAGTTTTGGATAGGGTCCCCAGTCTAGGGATCCCAATTTTAAATATATATGAAATACGTAGTTACGTCATAACCGATACTAGGCTTAACATCTGTTCAGGATAACCCCAGATTCCATAGTCCACCAGATTCATACAAAACCCTACTGAAAAGATTGCAGCCAAGACCCCTAGATCAGTCAACAATGAGCAACATCCAAATAATAAATATTTATGGGAAGTCTGTTGTATACACAGATTAGTCCTTTCCAAGGATTTGCAGAGGACAGTCACAAACCAGACGCGGAATCTTGGAACTGAGACAAAGCTAGCAAGAGCTTTGAGGAGTCAAGAATTTAGACTGAGTTAACTAGAATATTTACCCCTTTGCCTTTTACTGTTGGTGGGCATGTTCAGGATGAAATTTTCCCAATATAATTCATTGACTTTCATGACTTTTATTTTCCAGCTAATCAAAAAATAGTGGATTAACTATGTGCTGGGTACATATGTGCTGGGTGAGGGGAACAGGAGGGAACAGGGTAGACCCGGCTCCTCCCCTCTGAAACTTAACAAACTAGAGGAGAACAGACAATAAAGAAATCACATGTGTGATTAGTGCAGTGAATGAGGGCTGCAGGAACATATATCCATAGGAACTAATCTGCTCATTTAGGGAAAAAAAGAATCCTGGCCAAATTCCCCCAAAATGTTTAATGGCATTAACACAAATAATGATTGCACCACAGTTAGTTCATTCTGTATGATTTTCAGAAATTAGCTGTTTCCAATTTTCCCCTAAATTTCATCATTTTGCATTAAGATGCTCAGGGGTGAGAATTTCTTTGTCATTGTTTTTCAGGCTCTCCTACTTAAGAATGCAAGTCAAAATTCCTGGGATTCCATTTTGACCACCCAGTTCTGAAAACATCTCTCCTTGACTGATTAGAGTTCAGATCTGACACCGAAAATCTTCCAGACCATCTGTCTTCCTCAGTTCTACAGAAGGGGCTTTCCACCAAATTTTTAGGTTTCATTTTTTCCAACTCTTAACATTCGTGAATTTGCCTTACACATGAATAATGCAAACTTTTTAAAGCATCCCCTCTGGTAAGAGCGCTTGTAACTCTCCAACACAAACAGGATTAATCCCGGCCGACAATTACAACCTTAAAGTTATTACTCAGAACACCATGAGCACTCAGTTAAATGAGAAACTAAAAGAAGTGATGGAAACTAAAAGAAGTGAATCAAAATTAACTAAAAGGAAGGGAAAATGTCTCGAGGAAGTGAAACGGAAGGCACAAGTAATTTGCCAAAACCACTGAACTGTATAAATGCAAAGGTATTAGCAAAAGGTGAGCACAGTTCCTAAATTGTTTACTGTAATTGTACATCTAAAAAAGTAAAGCCTGGACGCCCAATATCTAGGGGGTATTTAAAGACACATTCTGGCTGAACTTCCTGAGACAGACAAGAGAAAGTTCACACACTTCTTTCCTTCTCCAGCGTTAGCAGCACATTCTGAGCCAAATCATATGCACTAGAGCCACACTTAAGATTCTGGCTGTCCACATGTAACACGCTAAAAAGTCTTTGCCATTCTTTGATTATTCCATTTAATTATTGTGTCATCCAGTTATTTTTATGATTTTTTTCTTATTTTGTTTTCCCCATTCCAACATCATCCATTTTTAAATAAAATATTCCAGAGATACAGGAATAAACTGGAAAGCATTTGGAACATAGTAAGTATTAACTTTTGTCTACCTCTCACCCCATTAAAATTTTATTAATTTTATTGTTAGATTCAGGCAGTCAGACACTGATGCCCGCAGCTTTAAATGTGGAGCAATTCAGCAAAGAAGCTACTCAGAGGAGAATTCTGTTCAAGAGGCAGTGGCGAAACTTTTCTCTTTCCAGGGCAGCAGACCAGAGGTGGTGACTCGGTTCCTGCTGGCTGCGCTATCCCGGAGCAGCACTGGCCTCCATCACTCCATGACACAAGAAATCCTCCTGCCAGGCTGTCCCACATGGAAGTTTGGCTGCGGTCACCAACCCTTGCCTCCCACGGTTCCTGCCCATTTTCCATGTTTGATTCTCCAGCTATTCTGGCAATTCTGTGAGTTACCCAAGATCCTTTCAACAAAATCCCTTCGTGTTGAAACCAGCCAGAGTTGGTTTCTAATGCTAGCCACAGAGTACCCTGATTAAAACAGCGAGATTTATCAGACCCTCACACCATTAGTGCACTCTTTCCTGGAGGGTGTTGAATGGAGCCCTGAATTTATAACTTACATATATTTCTCAGGAACCAAAGGTAAGAGACAAAATATAGCTGGATTCACTATACTGCGTAGATTGGTCTTGTTCTAACATCAGATTTCAGGCTGTCACAGACATTCCGTTTAATAACCCTGGAAAAATCTCCAGACTTAAACACCACAATAAAAGAAGACACTTTTGAGCAATTACATACCTGGCTTGAGTTTGAAACTTACTGGAACCAGGTACAATTCAGTCCAGATGCACTGGACCTTTCACAAGTCAACCGGCAGCAAAGGAAGATTTAGGTCTTTTGTACTCTTTGACTAATTTTATATAGCATTTTTTTCCATTAAATTTCTGCTAAATCAAAAATAGTACCTAGGATGGACATTCATGAAATCCTCCTCATTTCACTAATTGTTACTGAGGTAATCTGAAGGAATTTTTGCCTCTCCCAGAAAATATTGATACAAAAATCGAAAATTATTCCACTGGTTTCAGTTAGGCATACACTCAGCTGTGAATAGCAAAAAACCCTGCCGTGTGGGTATAAAAGAGAAGTGGCTTATTTGACTCACTAACCAGGAGCTAAGACTAAGCCTCACCTCAGCAAGGTCCTCGGGATCCTAGGACACTTCCAGCTTCCTGTCCTGCCATCCTCAGCAGGTGGTTTTCCCCTCTATGGTCATGGTGGTAAGACGTCCTGCCCTTCTAAAAATCACTTTCCCAGTCAAAGCAGAAAGAATGTATGGGGGGTGAAGGTAAAAGCCTTTTTGTGGAGAGTTTGTCCTTTAATATGAAAAGTAAAACTCTCCTTGGGAACTTCTGCCTTCATCATCTCATCCAGAACTGTGCCCATGATCACAGTTAGCTGCAAAGAAGGCTGGAAACTCAAACATTTGCTTTCCAGATCCATGTGCAAAAAGACAAGAACTGAAGAAGCTAAAATGAGTTTTAAGTACATCTATCTATACTATGGTCTCTGTCACGCCTCATGACATAATTCAGTTTTAATTAAGTACACCCAATGATTCCAGGGCCTTCATGGAAAGGTGACCAGATTTTTGGTTTCTTTTTGTTGTTATTTGCTTGGCCCAAAAGTAAACTAAGTTAATTGCAGTTCTCATTTGAGGTACATAATCAGCAACTTTCCTCTTTAGCTAATTGCCTGGTTTGCCTTAGACAATTGTCTGTATTAGTTATCTATTGCTATGTAACAAATTACACCAAAAGTTAGAAACTTAAAAGAGTAAACATTGTCTCTGTGAGTCAGGAATCCAGAGTGACCTAGCTGAGTGCCTTTGCCTTAAGTCTCCCCCAAGGCTGCAATTGAGCTGCCAGCAGGGGCTGCAGTCTTATCTGTAGGCTCAACCGGGGCAGGGTCCACTCTCAAGCTCACTCACGTGGCCATTGGCAGGATTCAGTTGCTCATGGGCTGCTGGCCTCCTTCATTGCCTTGCCACGTGGGCCTCTCCACAGTACAGCTCATGGCACAGTAGCCAACTTCCCTCCAAAGAAGCCAGCAAGAAAATGAGAGGGAAAAGAACACAATGAAAAGTACCCATTCTTTGTAACCTCATCTCAGAAATGACATGTTATCACTTTTGCCATTTCCTATGCATTAGAAGACAGGCACTAGGTCCAGCCCATGGTCAGGAGAAGGCCATCTAGCAAAGGTGTGACTACAAGAGGAAGGGTTCACTGGGGAGCCATTTTAGAGCTTACCTACCACACTGTCCATATAATTTGGCATCAATTCATTGTTATTATAAAACTCATACTTGTGCTCTATACTCTGAGTAACTCATACATTAACTTATATAAGTTGGAAACACTGAGAAGAATCTAGTATTATAATTGGAAACTGGTTTAAGAAAATTTTTTTTTAAATTGTAAACTCAGTTAAATTTTACTTACATAATTCTTTGGAAAACCACTATCTAGATTTACTGTAGTCATTGCTCCAATCTCTCAACTATAGAAATGATTGGATCCTTTGTTATAATAATTCCTGAGTAATCTTACAAATGTTGTTATTATGCATAATGTCTTATTTTTATTATATTTTCAAGTTTGGTATTAGAGAATGTTATTGATTTCAGATGCCTATCCTGTATTAAACAACTTTGCTCAGTTTTATCACTACTAAATTTCTCTATTGATTTTGCTGGATTTTCTATTTAGAGGCTCTTATCAACTGCTAATAACTAAGACTGTTTTTGTTACTTTTCTGACTCTTATATATCTTATTTTTTTTCTTTTTATTTTGGATTAAGTAAGATCTCCAATATTATGTTAAACATTTGCAGTAATAGGGAACATCTTCTTTTCGTTGCCTGTTTTTAAAGACTATACAACTATAGCTTTTTTAGTGGGTATAATCATTACTTTAATAGAATATCTGATATTAAAATATAATTTTATTCCTTGGGGAAAATATATTCAATTATTATGTATTTTAATACATTATTAAATTTAATTGCATTTGGAAGATTTCTCTTGTACTAGATAGAGGTTACCTGTTCCTCGAAAGTTAGGTAGAACTCATATATTTAAAACTATAGGGTGTTTGAGATCTTTGGGAGGCAGGAGTCTTTTAATTTCTTTGCTGATATTTGTCTCATTCAAGTTTTTTATTTAATCCTGTAACAATGTAACTCCAGAAATTCATCAATTTCATCTAAGTTTTCAAATTCTTAGCCATGTTCACGTTATACTTTGATCATACTTTGATCTCTGTATTATATGAGGTTATCAATGGGTGCTTTAAAACTACCTTTTTGGATAGGATCAAGATGGCCAACTAGATACAAGGAGTATGTACCTCCTCCACAGAGAGCAACCAGAATAACGAGCAGAGTCTCACATTTCGAACAGATCACCTAGGAAAGAACACTATGATTCACCAGGGAAGCAACAGGAAGCACCAAAAGTGGATAAGGTCAGAATTCAGGGCAACTTGCTCAGCAGGAGACTGGCTAATGGCCAGAAGAAGCTCCTGGATATGGCAAAACAGTAAGGGAGAAGCCCCCAGGGCTCCACTCTATGAGATGATTTTGGCCACAAGAGAAAGCTCTAACCCATGCAGGTCTCAGGCCCACCATAGGGAGCTGCACAAAGACATTGCTACATAAACGAAACCCACAGAATCCCACAGCCATCTGAGCCTAGAGCAGCTTGAGCCTGGCACCATTCTGAGAGCCTAGATACTGGGAAATCATGGGTGGGTGTGCCTGTAGACACTGCATGCCTCCAAGAGGGGATACAAGAGCCCGGGCACTCCCATGCACACTTGGAAAGGTCCCCACTGCCCGGCTGGGGGCTGCTCTTGAGACTGAGACATGAGTAGACAACATTTTCCACAGTTTCTTGCCCATACTGCTTGCCTGAAAGGGGCCCTGCTCTCCTCATTGCAGGCCACACCCTGCCCTTGGGCAAAGTTCAAGATGACATACAGGCAGCTGCCACTTGGCTGGGAAGGCACAGAGGGTAAAAAGCTCTCCTAAGTACACTTCAGACAATACTCACTCTGCTGTTATAGACAGCTGTGGGACTGGGGAGTAGCTTGCCCAATCCATTGCACCCACCAGCAGCAACTACATAGACCACATGGGTCCTGGTGGGTGACTCCACCACCACTGCTGCCACCTTCAGCATCACACTAGCTGCTCAGGGGCTTAAGAACCAGCCCCCCACCAGGCCCTCTGCTTCAACTACTAGCATTTAAGCAAGCCACCTAAAGGCATAAGAGCCCTCCAGTACACACTCACACCACTGCCAGCATAAGTTTCTCTGGGAGCTGAAATCAGGCATACTCAGCCCACTGTTTCCAACACTGGGGCCCAAAGACTGGCTTGGCTGGCATTCAAGTCCCGACCACAACCTCAACTAATAACTATTTCCTGAGCCACCAAGGAAGTCACAAATACCACTGACCCTGTGTATTGCCAAACAAATCATACAAAGACCACATTACTTCAGACACCCCAAATCAAAGCCAAAGCGTTGTACTATATAGTTGTACCAACTATATAGATTCATCTTCAGGAAAAAAATTCTCCTCTTCAAAAGCAATTTTAAGAAATTAGAACAAATGACTGCTACATCAATCTGCAGATATCAATGGAAGGACACAGGAAACATGAAAAACAAAGGAAATATGATGCCACCAAAGACCACAATGGTTTGCAGTCAAAAACAACTCCTTGTAATGCTGGGTAAAGAATTCCAAATATTGATTCTATAGAAGCTCAATTAGATGCAAGAGAAATCTGAAAACCAATACTAAGAAATCAGAAAATCAATTCAGGATATGAATGAGAAATTTGCCAGAGATAGAGATAAAAAAAAAAAAAAAAACCTGGAGCTGAAAAATTCATTGAAGGAAATCAAAAACACATTCAGGATGAAAGCTTCAAAAACTCACTAGACCAGGCAGAAAAAAGAAACTCAGAACTTGAAGACAGGTCTTTTGAAATAATCAAGTCAGACAAATAAGGGGGGAAAATTTTTAAAATGAGCAAAGCCTTTCAGATATCTGGGACTATATAAAGCAACTAAACCTATGAATTATTGGTATTCCCAAGGGGAAAGAAATATCAAAAAGTTTATAAACTCTATTTAAGAAAATAATTGAAAAAAATTCCCCAGGAATAGCAAGAGTGTTAGACATTCAGATACAGGAAAATATATTGCAAAAAGAGCTTCACCACAGCATGTTATAATCAGAATGACTACAGTTGAAGTGAAAGAGAGAATTTTAAAATTAGCAAAGGAAAAGTGTCTAGTCACTGAAAGGATGGTGGATCTTGGGAGGGAAATAAATCAGCTTTCTGCTGGCTCTCTGCTGTCTGCCTCCCTGTCCACCTAGCTAACAGCTGCCCTACAGAGCTCTGTCTTCACAACATCTCAAAGGAGCCCAGCAGGCACAAAGGAAATGTAAATTTTTTTACAGTTGCTAGACCTATAGACTAAAACTTCCTTCTAGCATCCGTTTCTATAGCCTGGAGTAGTTCCTGAGAAGTTCCAGGATGACAGCATGGGGGACAAATTCCAGACATCAAATCCAGCCCAAAATCATATCTTGAGGGCAAGGTCACTTTATCGCTAAAGGAAAGGAATGGATGCAGCAGTGTCACACAGCAGGTTCCATTATCTGCTTGCAGTTAAGAAGAAGAGAAGGAACACATATGGTAATTCACAACAATTACTATTTTTCTCTTTGTCCCATAAAAGCAACAAGCCACCTTGCTGCTGGCACTTTCTTCTCTTTCTTTGGGATATCACACCATCTCTCTTTCCTCTGTCTTCTCGCTCTCCTCTGAAGGATAGAATAAACTTTTTACTTTTATATATCTTAATTTCTGCATAAGAAATCTTTCTCCACCCATGCCATGAGCACCTACCAGGCTTTCCACCCTAACTGTCACCTATAAAGGAAACCCCATCAGACTAACAGTGACCCTTTTAGCAGAAATTTTACAGGTCAGAAGAGAATGGGGTAGCAATTTCAAAGTGCTAAAAGAAAAAAAACTGTCAGCCAAGAATTTTATATCCTGCCAGAATAAGCTTTCATAAAAGGAGAAATAAAGTCTTTTGCAGAAAAAGCAAATGCTGAGAGAATTTGTCACCACTAAACAGGCCATACAGAAAATGCTCAAAGGAGTCTTAAACCTGGAAATGAAAGGTCAATATTCCCCCATCATAAAAACACACAAAAATATAAAACTCACAGGTCTTATAAAATAATCACACAAAGGAGAAAGAGAAAGGAACTAAAAGGCAATATGACAAAAGTTCAGCAAACCACAAAGACAGAAAGAAAGAATAAAATAATGTATAAGACAACTAGAAATGAACTAACAATGTGACAATAACAAAGCATCCTATATCAGTATTGACCTTGAACGTGAATGGATTAAATGTTCCACTTAAAAGATATAGATTGGCAGACAGGAGGTGGAGCAAGACGGCCAAATAGAAACCTCCAGCGGATACACACAAATTCAACAACTATCCACACAAAGAAGTCCTTTTGGAAGAACCAAAAATCAAGTGAGCAATCACAGTACCTGGTTTTAGCATTACAGCAAAGACAGAGGCACTGAAGAGAGCAGAAAAGAGTCTTGTATTGCCTACATGACCCCTCCTCCATCCCCCAGAAGTGCTGCACTAGCACACGAAGGGAAGAGAGAATGTGTGCCCAGGGGAGGAGAGTGAAGTGATTGTAGAACTTTGCATTGGAGATCAGGGACACCCTGTCACAAGGGAACACAGCACAGAGCAGAATTCTGCCAGCACCCATGGATGAAGCATTTAGACTAGCTTAGCCAGAGGGAAATCATCTGCCTCAAAACCTAAGTTCCGGCTAGCCCCACCATCAGCTGACGGAAAAGTAACCTGGGGACTGGAACAAATTTGCAAGGCAGTCAGTTCACGAAAGTTGCCATCCTTGGGCAATTCCTGCAGCTCTACTGGCTTAAAGTCAGTGGCCGTGGGGTGCATGTGACCCAGTGAAACACCAGCGGTGGCAGCCAAGCCAATGCATTTGTCACCCCTCCCTCAGCTCCAGCCAGTGCAGATCAGGGAGAATCTTTTTCCACTTGGGGAAAAGAAAGGGAAAAGTTCAGAGGACTATAACCCCATGTAAATTAAGTATGAAGCAGACTCCTGAAGCCCCTGATTCCAGGCCTTATGTCTTAGACAACATTTCTAGACCCACCCTTAGCCAGAAGGAAACATTCTGCTCTAAAGGGAAGGACCAAGTCCTGGCAGGATTCACCACCTGCTGATTATAGAACACTTGAGCTTTGAATAAACATCAGAGGTAGCCAGGCAACAGTCACCACAGGTTTTGGGTAAGACTAGGCTGGCTTCAGGTGTGACCTGGCACAGTCCTGGCTGTCGTGGCCATAAGGGAGTGCCCATATCACTGATCCTCCAACTCTAGTAGCCCAGCACAGAGAATAAGGGAATTGAGTGAGAGATTTTGCCTGGTAATCCAGAGAATTCTCCCATATCCTAATTCCACCAAGGC
>CAUYRT010049092.1:0-41657 GCA_963574885.1 Lepilemur ruficaudatus
CACTTAAAAGGGAGTGTTGGTTGTACGTAGATACAGTTGGAGCACTATGTATGTACTCTCTGGACTACTTTGACAGAGTAGATTTTTGAATGTAACAAGATAAGTCAACTTGAGTGGTAATATATTTTGGGAAATCAGCTCGCTACAAATTGTGACTGTAAACATTGTACTGTAAATGCTTTGTAGTTTTCCCCCAATAAAATAAATAAATAAATAAATAAATAAATAAATAAATAAATAAATAAATAAATAAATAAATAAAAAAGAAATAAAAGTAGACATATGATTTGATCCAGCAATCCCACTACTGGGTATTTACCCAAAGGAAAATAAGTCATTTCATCAAAAAGATACCTGCACTTGAAAGTTTACTGCAGCACAGTTCACAATTGCAAAGATGTGGAATCAACCCAAATGCCCATCAATTCATGAGTGGATTAACAAAATGCGATATATGTATACCAGAGATTACTACAGAGCCATAAAAAAAGGATGAATTACTGCATTTACAATTTGGATGGAACTGGAACCCATTGTCCTTAGTGAAGTATCTAAAGAATTGAAAAAAAACAAACACCACATATACTCGCTTCTAAATTAGAATTAACTGATGAGCACACATGCACACATGGAAGTACCATTCAATGGAAATCAAGCAGCGGGTAGAGGGAGGAGGGTATGGGCAAAAATCTACCTATCGGGGGCAATGAACACTATTTGGGTGATGGGCACAGTTATAACCTTAACTCAAGCATTAACAAAAGTGATCCATATAACCAAAACTTTTGGACCCCCACAATATTTTGAATTAAAAAAAAAAAAGAATTAGCATGTGCAAGTGAATGAAAAGAAAGCAAACACCTGAACAAAATGTTTCATTGATGTTTAAAATTTTCAAAAATGGACATGGGAAAATTATTTTGATCATTTAGAAGATAGAAGCTAGAGAAAGAACACCAATTTTTATAGATATCTGGTCATGAAAAATACAGTTTATTGGATATTGAATGAGAAAAAGCATAGCATGGTCATCATACAATATAGACATAAAATAATCAGACAGACACACCAAGACATTGATAATATCCTATGAGAATAAAGCATTTGTTTTTTTCTTCTCAGACCCTGAGCAGGAAGTTAGTAAAACATTAGTCTTTCTCGAAAGTAGTTAATGTTTTAACACAAGCTTCACTACCCACTCATTCATGTTGTGTCCATCATGGCTGTCCCTACATTGTGGTTTTTAGCCCATTATGACCCTAAAATCTCCAAATATGTCTAATGAAACTCCATGTATCTATTCCTAATTCTTAGGGAAGAAATATTATTGGTCTAGTTTGTATCAATATTTTGCTTAGTGGTAAAGACAATCAGTTTGGGATTTTATATTGTGTAACTTTGGCCAAATTACCTAATTTCACTAGATCTAGGAATTACCATCTGTAATACTGGGGTTTAATTAGACAATGCATACAGAATATGTAACATGCTGCTAGTACAGTAGTGAGTCTCAAATATATTAAAATATATTTTTCAAGAAATAAGTTTATTTCTTCAACCAATGTTCCGTATACTACTAGGTGACACATTCTGCTAAATACCAGTAATGTGAAAATGGAAAAGATACGGTCCCTGCCATAAAAAGTTAATTTTATGATCCTATACAAAAGGAATTTGGTAGCAATCTATTCATATATTTGACAAATATTTATTGAGAACTTATAAAATTTTAGGTACCTAGATATAATAGTGGCATAGAAATTGGTAGTGAGGGGATAGAAAAGGAAAGAATGAGCTAAGCCACATTAGGGTGATCTGTGAAGTAGCTGATTCTTAAAGAATACGCAGGGCTTGACAAGGTATTTAAGTGTCAAGAAGATATAGTGAGAGAAGAGAAAAGACAGAGTTCAGATTATGAACGTTTTCCTTTGTGTGAGTTTTAGGATTTAACCATCTTGTGGAGACTCACTGTGGAAGTTTTAGCACAAACATGACATGAACTGATTTGAATTCTGCAGGGGAAAAACGCAGTATAATGGTTGAATGAGGTAGTTCAGCAAAGGAATAAAGACAGAGATGAGTTAAGAACCTGCCACAGTCATCCGAGGGAGATGATCAGGCTCAAACTAAGGTGGTATTCTTGGGAATGACTGGGAAGGGATAGATTCAAAAATTATATGGAACACTGATTTCCAAATCCAAACTGTCCACACTCATTAGTAACATTATTGACCAGATGTCTCAGTTAACATTCAGAGAAACACAACCACCATTAGGGATATAGAAAATTTATTACAGGAATTAGCTTATACAACAGCCGGTTAGGCAATTGCAGTAGTTCAATGCCATATTTAATATATGACTATGGAGCATAAGACTGAAGTGCCAATTGGGAGATAGTTTGGAATAAGCATATAGGTGGTGATCATTTGAGCCACGGATGTCGATGAGCATACATAAAGTGAAAAGACAGACATGTTACAATAATGAAGCTCAGACACCAATTCAAAACAAACATTTTGAGCATTTTTCTGTTTTTTAAAGTAAGTTTCCACAAAGAGAGAGTTATTATTAAAATATAAAATATTTTATTTGAAATCTTAATACTTAAAACTCAGAAGTTTCATGGATTTGATATTTTCTAAAGAATTTGACATGTGGTACTTATTAAACAAAAATAAAAATTTTATGTAAAGTTCTAAGCAACAGCACCTTTTCCAGAAGTATTAAATACATTTGGAAATGTTATGGTAAATATTCAATTTTTTAAATAAGATAATTTTCCTTCAAAGAAAATTATTTTAAAATGCAATTGTATTTTTTCTTCCCATTCTCATCAACTTATTTCTTAACATTTTATTGTGACTTTTAATATTATGTTTCTATTTAAAGTTGGACTTTCACTTTTTTTAACTTATGCCAATATTTTTAAAATTGTTTTTATTATCAAGGAGTTAACATTCTTAATTTATGAAGATTAATATTTGTTTTGGCTTGTCCTGTTCTGTATAGACATATAATGTAACCAACTCAATATATAGTCTTCATTTTTCATTTGGAAAATTTGCAGGACTTGAAAAACTGGTACAGGAAAAACATTTAGCTCTCAATACATGCTGAGAATAACAATTAGTACAATTTCAACGTATACATTGTATATACAGCTGCCTGGATTATGACTCTAGTAAAACCGTATGGAGGCCAAATTTATTGACTTTGATTATACACACACACAAACACACACACACACACACACACACACACACTTTTTCTTAAAGCCAATTTTGAAAATAAGAAACTGGATTTTATTTTGCATGTAAATCATGATGCTTTGCTGATGGGCACATACAATCAATTTTAATATAACCAGAAACATATGGGAATTTTTAAGATTATAGAATAATTAGATCACATAAAAATGAAAGAGACATGCAGATAACATTTTGGGTGGAATTAAATGATAAAAAATTACTATTTCTATATATTAACTTTTGACTGATCTTTGTTATACCAACAGTTTTAGTGAAGAAATACAGAATAAGTTCCAAGAAAAGCTATTCAAGGGTAAAGAGATTAATGCTGACCCAACATAATATTTTACTTCCAAGGTTAAAAACACAGATGAAATGCCCTCAGTGGTTGACTTTCTTAGGCAAAGGTGCTAGTGGTGGCAACTATTAGCATTATTCAGCACTTCAGAACTGTAATTATTATAGGATTGCTTTTTATACCATTGCATTCATTTGTTAGGTGTGAATATATTAAAGAATAACAATACTTTAAGTCTAAGTTATTTTGGTCCTGAATAAGCACCTTGAGCATAAAGGTCACCACAGAACATATTTTTCTTTCTCCATATTTACATTTGAATTAATTACAACCCAGAAATTATATAACGGCTTTGGAATTTTAAGAAGAATATTAGTGGCTCAATATGTAACTTCTTGAGAAAATTGGAAACATGTTTTGTTAATTTTAAAATGATATTTCTCTAATATCCTAGTAAGTTAGTACACTACTTTTCATAAGTGACTCAATAATAAATATACCATAATTATGATTGCATTCTGATTTATTCAAATAACTTTTTGGTAAATGCTTACTGGTGAGATTGTCTATTTAAAGGGCTTTTTGACAGAACCACAATGGTTAAACTACAGAGAATATTGACTGATTTCTAAATTTAAAATATCTTAATGAATTCATAGGCTTTTTTGTCCATTTATGCATATTTTCAATTTGCAGGATCATTGATAACTGATTATTTTATTAACTGCATTTTTTAGGTCAGTCTTTGCTTTCTTCTCTCCTGTATAAAAATTGCACATATTCGTAATTGAATTTTAAAATCTATATATAGTTTTTCAACTATTATTATAGAAGAATTAAAGGAAAATTCTTTTAAAAAATTCTTTCTTCAAATAAGAAGTGATAAGGCTGTACATTTTGATGTTCATAAAGTTCATTTTCAAAGGAGAACACTATACAATGTCAGGTAGTAAAAGGCAAATTGACCATTTTCATAAAAGTGGAACTGGGAAAATGTAATTTAAAGTATATTGAGGTTTATTGAGGCTTTTTCTGCCAAGCTGCTCAGCACCATGCTGTATACCACATACACCAACAGTGTATGTGATAATACATATATATGTCTATGTGATATATAGCATGTGTAATATACACACACATGCACATACATACATATACATATTATATATACACAGATATCCTTTGTCTTCCTTTGTAACAAACTTGTAGATTGTTTCCTCATCTTGTTTTATGGACAGGGAACAGAATTCAGAAAATTGAGTAAATTGGGCCCAAATATCACACATAGGCAGTTTTCTTATTAACCCCATACACCAGGACAAGACTTTAGCAATACCAAATGGCTTTAGTTGCCTCAAGTGCCTGAAAGGTCCTACTCCACAGCAGAGTAAGGAACTATTAGCTTTGCAGCATACCTCTTTTAATTTTGTAAAACATCTTCTGTGTGTATAAGCTCCAAATTCCTGTTTAATATAACCCATCCAACCCAGGAGTTTGCATCAATCCAAAACAAATAAAGATCAAACAACAACAACAACAAATTGAGGGAAAACATTTGTTCAGAGTAACTGAGTCCTCTTATGACTAAATCTTTAAAATGTTTTTGTTAATAAATATCATATTTGTTAATTTAAACTGCAAAGTCTCTCCATTATGTCTCAATGTCTCAGAATCTGTTTCCAGAAAAATAATCATGAGAAAACAAGAAATCCAGAATATGACACAAGTTATTTCTTCACTATTTCTTCAAATCACTTTTTAATGCATGTAGATCAAGAATGACCTTCTGGAAATTCCTTTCTTTGCTCTGGTCTCCCACTTCCCTGTCTTACCTTCAAATGTTTTTCCTTTTCTTCTCTTTTCCCCTGTCAGAGACCCATTTCCACCCTGAAAAAGTCATCTATGAATTGAGCATTACTGCAGACCCCACCCAGGAGAGAGAATTAAACCTCCTTGCCCATGAAACGAAAGAAACAGCTTGGGTCTGTCAGATTCTTCAAAGCTCACCTGTTATATTCCTGTCTGGAAGAGAGTATCTGATTCAAGAATTGTCAGGAGACAGACTCGGTTAGAGTGATAACCCATTGACTCTCTGTTGCAGAAGATGATGAGTATATACAAGTTTTCAAGTTGTGAGAAACCTTGAAATGCATAGTACATTTTCTTAAATATCTACAAACCTAATATAAATAGTTAACTTGAGAGTAGTCTACTTCTAAACTAGGTACAGTTACATTAATTCTATCTGTTTATAATTGCACTGGTGTCAAATATTACTACATGCTTCCAGTCCACGCTGGAGGCCTAGGAGTAGGGTCTATGTTTTGCCACTGCTGGTATTGGTGGTGTTGGTGGTTTTGTTGTTATTTTAGTGTCTCAAAAGGTGTATTGCTCATGTTAGGGATTATTTCAATTCCATGATTGAAACACGTTTTTAGAAGTTTGGAAATATCAAATAACTGGGCATTTAATATAATACCATTATTCATTCTAGAATACACTTTAGAATAATTATTTTAGAAGCTAATTATGGATATTGAACCCTGAAAATAACTTTGACAAAACATTTGTAGTTCTTTCATGTGACCTAACCCCGGTGTTAAATCATCCATTTCTAGGATAATACCCTGGGAACAGAATATATAATAGTTTCTCTAATATTTTTACCTTACTTTAAGGGAAACTTGCATTTGAATATATATTTAATCAGATTAAAACTTTTTAGATTGATCATACTAATAATTGTAGTGTTCATTAAACAGTGCCCACGATTCTGTACATTTGTACACTAATGCACTACATACTGGTATTACCTACATGTGACAGGTGGTGAAGTGAGTCTTACATAATTTTGTTCAAGATCACCAAAGTAGCCCACAACTAGGACAAATTACAAACCAAGGTCATCTAGCCTAGGAATTCATTGTCTTAAACTTGCAGTTTTTTAGGCGTTCTAAAAAAGTGCTTTGCCTGCAACTTGCTCATGATGTCGTCCGTAGCTCAACTTAATGCCAAACAATCCTCTACAATTCTATATTTTTTTCTCAAGTATTCTAAACTTTGAAAGTGGGAAGATAGTCCTCTTATGATGATATTTTGAGTTCCTTTTAGTTATTTTTTGATCTTTTTGAGGAATGTTTTTAGTGGTTTCAGCCAAAAAAATTTTTTTTTCTTATAAAAAGTTTAAGTGTAGGATCACCCTGCTGTCAAAGTCCTGTTGCTAAGGCGACATTGTGTTCTCATTTAATACTACGATTAATTGGCAGCTTTATCTATAAGTAAGGCTGTAGATCCAGAGAAAGCTGTTAATCTTAAATTAAGATTTAGGATAAATTACAAAGAAGCATTCAAATCAAATCAAGATAAAACCGAGATAAAAGTGGGCTTTGGTTAACAACAGCTAAAATGGGGGGAAAAAAGAATTGTATAACTAGGTCTTTCACTACTGCCTTGTGTTTTTACATGTTGAGCTATTGAAGCAAAGAAATATCAGATTAGAAATGCAGGCTGACTTTCCTGTCAGTGAAAAATGTCTGTTTTAGGGAACAGACATGTGGGGAACATGGAATTTTACTGTTCCACCAAGGCCCTGCTCCTAAAGGATAAAAGGAGGCAAAAACCTGAGGGGGGAAAGCTGCCCTTTGTATATAGATATGATTATTAATGTCCCTTTTGCAAACACAAGATTCACATCATTCCTTTATTTTCATCTGTCATTCCAAATTACATAATGTAACACACAAAAATAATCTCATTGTAAAAGAGGAAACTGAAAGTAATAGCTAATAGACAATAAACATTCTACTTTATTATCCTTCTCTCACTCCATATTACCCTCCTAACCATAAAAAAACAACTGTTAACAGTTTTGCTGAAAAAGTAATATAGTTATTTTTAAAAATTTCTATACAGCATTCCACCCGTCAGACAAAGTGTAATTTATTTGACTATTAAGAAACACTTTTGGTTGTTTCTGTTTTCTTGGTTTTGTTTTTGTTCTTGTTTGTTTTGATATTAAAATAATATTTCATTGAACATTGATTTGATGATAATCTCTCTGCAAGTGGGTAAGGATTTCTTTAAAATATAACATTTCTAGGTCAAATATTAATATTATATATGTTTCAAAACGTTTGATGGATACATTACCAAGTTGCTTTACTTCTGCTGTTTTACCAATTAATACTCTTATACTTTTATCAGCATGATTTAGTATCCATCTCTTAAATTATGCAAACCTAACAGATAAAATGATTATTTCTTAATTTTAGTTTGCAATCCACTGGTTTTTAGTTAGATAGAAACTTTCTTCATATTTCTATTGGCTATGTATATTTATTTTACTCAGAAATGACTATTCATATTATATGCCATTTTTTTCTTTTTTTAGTGTTTATCTTTTCTGTTTATATGTAAGAGTTTATATGCTGATTAAATATACAGATGACCCTTGAACAACCTGAGTTTGAACTATGTGAATCCATTTATATGTGGATTTTTTCAATAAATATATTGAAAAATTTTTGAAGATTTTTGACAATTTTGAAAACCTCACAGATGAATCACATAGTGTAAAAATATCAAAAAAAATTAAGAAAAAGTTAGGCATGCTGCAATCTATAAAATATATCTAGATACTCAACTATTTTATTAAACATTGCCATAAAATAAACACAAATCAATATTATAAAAAGTTAAAATTTATCAAAACTTACACACACACAGACCATAGATAGCACCCTTTGCAGTTGAGAGAAATGCAAGCAAATGTATAGATGCAGTATTAAATCATAACTGCATAAAATTAACCATAGTATACACTATACTACTCTGATAATTTCTTAGCTACCTGCTGCTGCTACTGGGTTCTGCTCAAGAGTTGCAAGTGTTCGCTTACAATACCGTGTGATGCTAATCATCTCCACATGAATGGTTCCTCTCTCCAATAAATTGCAGATCACAATAAAAAGTGATCTTTCCTGGTTCTTGTGTATTTTTCATCCTGTTTAGTGCAATATCTTAAAACTTCATTAACACCATGGGACCCGTACAAAGTACCACTAGTGATGCTGGAAATGTTCATAAGAAGCAGAGAAAGTCCTGACATTATAAGAAAAAGTTGAATTGCTTGATATGTACCATAGATCATGGTCTGCAGCCGTGGTTGCCTGCCCTTTTGAGATAAATGAATTCAGCATAAGGAACATTGTAAAAAAAAAATAAAATTCATGAAGCTATTGATGCAGCTATGCCAACAGGCCCAAAAACCTTGCACTTTTTATAAAATATCTTTTTATCTTATATTGAATATGCAACTTTTTATGTGGGTGCAGGATTGCTATAAGCAAGGCATACCTACAGACTCTAATATGATTTTGAGAAAAAGCAGAGTCACTATATAACAACTTAAACAAGAATGTAATGTTAGCAAAAGACGGTTTGATAATTTTAGAAAGAGGTTTGGCTTTAACAGGAGAAGCACCTTCTGTCAACCAAGAGGTAGCAAATGAGTTCCCAGATGCCATTAAGAAAATTGTTGAGGAGAAAGTATATTTGCCTGAATGGATTTTGAATTCAGACAAAAGTTCCCTACTCTGGAAAAAAATTCCTGCAAAGGACATTTATTAGTAAGGAAGAGAAGTGAGCAGCAGGATTTAAGGCATGAAGGCATAGATTAACTCTATAGTTTTGTGCAAATGCAGTTGGGTTTATGATCAGGACGTTCCTTATCTGTAAAGCTATAAACCCCCAGCCTGCGCAAGAGAAATATAAACACCAGCTTCTAGTCTTTTGGCGTATAGCAAGAAGGCCTAGACAACAAGAACCATTTTTTTGGATTGATTCCATCGATGATACTTTCTGAATTCAGGAAGGACCTTGCCAGTAAGGCCTTTTAAAGTTTTTGTCATTTTGGTTGTTGTTTTTTCATTTGACCATGTTGCTGATTTTTATTATATATTGGACCATGCCCTGGGCCACCCAGAACCCCATGAGTTCAATACCAAAGGTACTTAAGTGGTCTACTTTCCCCCAGACAGAATGTCCCTAATTTAGCCTCTAGCTCAGGGGATCATAAGGACCTTTAAGGTTCATACCCATGATACTCTATGGAAAGGATTGTCAACTCTATGGAAGTGAACCCCAACAGACAGAACATCATGAAAGTCAGGAAGGATTATACCATTGAAGATGCCTCCATTGTTATAGGAAAAACCATGACAGCCAGCAAGCCCAAACAACAAATTGCCGCTGGAGAAAACTTTGTTCAGATGTTGTGCATGACTTCACAGGATTTATGACAGAACCAGTCAAGTAAATCATAAAAGAGATTGTGGATATGGCATAAAGGGTAGAGTGAAGGGTTTCAGGATATGGATCTTGGGGAAATTGAAGAGCTAATAGATACCACACTAGAGAAATGAACAGAAGATAACCTGATGGAGATGCGAAGTTTCAAACCAATACCAGATGATCAGGAAGAAGATATAACAGACGCAATACCAGAAAACAAATTAACATTAGACAATCTGGTAGAAAGGTTCTGATTATTCAAGACTGCTTTTGACTGCTTTTATGACATAGATCCTTCTATGACATTGACACTGAAACTAAAACAAACAGTGGGAGAAGGACTGGAAACATTTTTAGAGAAATAAAAAAACAAAAGCATCAGAAAGAAAGAAATTATAATGCATTTCTGTAAAGTTACACCGAGCGTGCCTGTACCTCCTGCCTCCCCTTCCACCTCCTCCAGACTTTCTACCCCCACCACCCCAAGACAGCCTGAACAAGCTCTCCTGTGCCTCCTCCTCCTCAGCCTACTCAATATGAAGACAATGATGATGAAGGCTTTTATGATGATTCACTTCCACTTGATGAATAATAAATATATTATCTCTTTGTTAGGATTTTCTTAACATTTTTCCTTTATCTGGTTTTATCATAAAAATACAGTGTATAATACATATAATATATAAAATATATGCTAATGGACTGCTTATGTTATCAGTAAAGCTTCTGGTCAACAGTAATCTGCTAGTAACGAGGTCTCTGGGGAGTCAAAAGTCACACATAGATTTTCAACGGCACGGAAGGGTGTTCCCTAACCGCTATGTTGTTCAAAGGTAATGTTGGTGTTAATCCTTTTTTGTCGTAAATCTGTACTCCCTCTTTACTCATTTTTTACTGCTATTTTTTAGTCATGTCCTTATTAACAGTATTACTGCTGTATTATGGAATAGGAACTTCTAGAGGTCAGAAACTATGTCTTTTTAAACTGCTTAACAAAATACCAAGTACAGCTAGATGAATGATAAGTGTGTGTGTGTGCATATGTAAAAATGAAGATAAATCCCTAAGTTATACTTTGGTAATGCAAAAATAATTTACATGAAGTAAGTTATATGACGAAATTTATGTGAATAAAAGCAGAATTAAACAAGACTGAATAGTGTGCAGGGTCTACAGTGAGCATTTTGTGGACTACAGCACTCTAGCTGGGTCATTTGGTCATGTTCTTTTCTGCTATACATAGGTGGATCCACGCGTTAATCAGCTCATTTGTGACATATATTTATAACCTATGATTAAACTCATAATAGACTGCCCAGAACAGAGCACAAGGTCGAGGAGAGAGTTGGAAATACTAAATGAAAGTAGGGATTTATGGCTTTCCAACCTGGAAAATTCTATTCATCAAAACTAGTCTTCTCAATTAGTAGTTCAAATAGTGCAATTCTCACTGAACTATCTAAATAGTTGCAATTACATAAATTCAACCATATTGTTAAGCTTGCTTGCAAGATAAAAGAAGTTTCATTTATAAATTTGAGCAGAAATGTCTCAAATTTTAGCAAGTTGTAAGTCATAAAATTATATGGGACTTGCTAGGTTTTTGAATGGATCTGTAGATAATTATGTCTAAATGTCTTTAATATTTTACAGGAATTTGAAGCATAGTGTAAAAGACTACAAATGTTAACACCTGGTAATATACTTATAAAGAGGTTGAACATTCTTAAAGGTATGAAACAATTGACAATTTTTTTCCCTAGAAAATAAATACTCATACTAAGACATCAAGCGTATAGAGGAAATACATACAAAGCTTTCTAACTGTGATCACAGCTATACGACTATTGCAGAAATATATAAAATGGAAAATTATAAAATTTATACAACACATTTAAATTACATGACTGTTTCCATGACCACATTCAGGACTGAACTGAAAGAAAATTATTCCACCATATCACTTATATAGCATTTTAAAAATTGGCACCAAATTACTATGACTACTCCCTCAAATGTGTTTGATTCAGCTCTGACTGAAAAAGACAGCATTTCATCGGGAGGTTTTTGCTGGTATATGTATAGCTTAGGATCATATGAAATGATTAGTGCAGAAAAGCCATCAAAACTGTTCTTCAGAAAGGATCATGAATCAAAAATCACAATCTTTAGGGTGTATGAAGTTATGTCAAGTAAAATAGAATACAGTACAAAAGAAAAAATTATTGATAAATGATACAGATAGTTTAATGTTCCATAGAGGGCAATATTCAAGATAAGTTAATTGTAAAAGAAAGAATAAGTTTTGAATTTCAGATATTTGGAAAACAAATAGAAAATTAATTGATACATATATTTGAGGGTTTTTTTTATCTTGACGCTAATGATATTTTGGACTAGATAATTCTCTGTTTTTTTGTGTGTGGATGGGGGAGCTTTCCTGTGAATTGTAGGATGTTTAGTACTATCCCTGGGCTCTACCTATTAGATACCAATAACACTTCCTCTACTTCGACAACCAAAAATGTCTCTGGACATTGTCATATGTCCCCCGTGGAGGGCAAGCTCATCTGCTTAAGAACAACGCATATATTCTACTAGTGTTACCACTGTGGAGAAAATGTCTTCATGGAATGGGTTTATCTGCAGGCATAGCTAGCAGTTCTTTGCTGGTCAGTTTGCATAAAAACAGTTGAGTTGGACTAGTTTGCAGTCCCACCAACAGTGTGTAAGTGTTATTTTTTCTCTGTATCCATGCTAACATCTACTGCTTTGGGACTTTTTGAAAAAAGTCATTCTCGCTGGGATTAGGTATATCTCGTTGTGGTTTTGATTTGCATTTCTCCGATGATTAATGACGTTGAGCACTTTTTCATATGTTTATTGGCCATTAGTCTATTTTCTTTTGAAAAGCTTCTGTTCATATTTTTTTGCACACTTTTTAATGGGGTTGTTTGATTTCCTCCTGCTGAGTTGATTGAGTTCTTTATAGATTCTGGTTATTAACCCTTTATAGAATATATAGCATGTGAATGTTTTCTCCCATTCTGTAGATTGTCTATTTGCTCTGTTGATTGTTTCTTTGGCTGTGCAGAAGCTTTTTAATTTAATCAAGTGCAACGTATATGGAGAATAGTATGGATATTTCTCAAAAAACTAAAAGTAGACCTACCATTTGATTCAACAATCCCGCTATTGGGTATTTACCCAAAGGAAACAAAATCATTTTATCAAAAAGATACCTGCACTAGAATGTTTATTTCAGAAAGATTCAAAATCGCAAAGATATGGAATCAACCCAAGTGCCCATCAATTCATGAATGAATTAATAAAATGTGGTATATGTATAACATGGAGTACTACTCAGCCATAAAAATGAATTAATACTTTTTGCAACAATCTGGATGGAACTGGAGACCATTCTTCTAAGTGAAGTGTCACAGGAATGGAAAACAAACACCTCATGTGCTCACTATTAAATTTGAACTAATCGATTAACACTCAGGTACACAGATGGCAGTGAAACTCGTTGGAAATCCTGCAGGTGGGAGGGGGAGGGGGTGGATGAAGTCATACCTAACTGGTCAATATACGCTATCTGTGTGATGGACACACTTAAAACTTTGACTTAAGCAGTACAAAAGCAATCCATATAACCAAAACATTTGTATCACTACAATATTCTGAAATTAAAAAAAAACTCATAATTTATCACTCATGCACCTTCTCTGAAAAAAAATTACTTGAGGTTATGCTATGTTAAACTGAATCACAAAATATGAAGACATGATATACAGGGAAAAAAATCAACTTGTTTGTATGTGTAGAAATAATTACAGAGACTTGTTTCCTGTTTGGGTAGAACTTTATGATCAGTGTACTGGATTGACTAAAGAGTATTGAGTAATTATCACTTAAACTGATTTCACATGAAGCCATTGTTTTTATTAGACATGGCTTTTCCTGTTGGAATATTGCATGTGAAAGAAGTCAAAGTTAAGTTTGAAAGTTGTAATTTTAAAAAAGTTTACTTGTCCCTCTTGAAGAAATAGATATTTCTGACAACTGTAATAACTGGACATTACTAGAACAATGCTAACACAGGGGGTTAACAGCTTGCAGTTGTACAAAATACTTGAAGTCAGTCAGAAAGCCATTATTATGACCTTGTGCTGACCACATTCTATGAAGTGTTACATGATCAGGGACAGGGAAGTTGGTTAATGGAAGTTATATAGTAGCTAGATGTATCCTTGTCACACTTCATCTAAACTGATACATTGCAATGGTCCACACTGCTCAGACCTGGCAATTACTGTCCAATTCCAATCTATTCCACACTGCCACTATAATGAAAAATAATTAGGAGCCTGAAAATGAGTTTTCACATGAAATGGTTTCAGTGCTTGGACACAATCGCCTTTGGCAGATGGCTTTGGGTTTGCTTTAATATAATAAAGACAGTTAATCATCTCTAAAGAGTGTACTGAATGAATAAACTCTTAACACTATTTTCTACAATGAAACTCTTCTATTGATCAAATGTTTAATGCTCAGGGGTAGAGGTTGCTTTGGTTGAATTGTTTGGAATGAGTGCATAAATCACAGCAAAATAAATGCATTAGAAAAAAAGAAAATCCGTTCGAATTGATTATCTATTATTGATGGGGAAAAAAAGCTGAACACTAAAACCAACTACTTTTCCTGAACAATGTAGTTATAATAGCTAAAGGTATTTTTATATGTATTTATTGAACATTCTGATTTTGGTAAGACTGAAATAAATCACTTCATAACAAAAAGTGTGTATGCGTGTATGTGTGCCTACCTACCTTAATATATACATATATATATGCACTTAATTTATACATATATGTGTGTGTATAATTTTAAATGCATATATATCCCATGAATTGAAATAAATCTTTGTTAGAAAGAAAACTCAAATTTTAACAAGCTATAAATCATTTATCAGTTTTTTTTTTCCTGAGAATAAGTGTTAGATGAATTTAAATTCACATTTCTCAATTGGAAAAAAATCTTTCACTGACAAATATCAATACTTTAGAATTACATTGATTTATTAATTATGTTCTTATATGGTTAATCAATATTAATTCCACTGTGAAGAGTCTATATTCAAGAAACGAGTTGAGCTGTGTCTCAAAGTTTTGTTCATAAATACAATCTGTCATTGTCACTGACTCAGTGGTTTTATTAGAGACTCTATTTCATAAGCTGGTAGCATTTAAGGGTACTCAGCCAGTAGTAATTTTTCTTCTTTAAATGATTCAATTTTATAAAACAGCACTGGGATCCTAATAGTTTCCAAAACTAAATAATAGTTTGAGTATTTATATTTGGCAGCACTATTGATAACACAACATGACTAAATTTTCTCTTAACTTTACAGATATGCTTAGCTCACATCTATTTATTGTCCTTTGTGGTTATGTAAATACGATGCATTATAATCAGTGTTTGATTTTTTTAAATTTGTTTTACTTTAACTGCCTGTCACTGAAGGATACTTACTATTTTTTGAAATATCCGCACTTTAAAGAAATGGCAAAATGAGTCTATAACAAAATCATTGCTTCCATCTCTAGTTACTTTAAAACGCTTTATTAGAATCAAGTCCTACAAATTTTGTGTTTCTGAGTACATCTGTAAATAGTATTGCATAGCTAGTTACACAATTCTTTATTTACCATTGGCTGTGAAATTTAATATTTCTATTTATATTATTTAGATGTTTGACTACTAGTTTATGCTGTTCTGGCTTTCCAAGAAACAACCAACTTTGCTGTTCTGGGTACAGGGTTTTTTGTTTGTTCATTCGTTTGTTTAAGTCTTGATGTGTATACATCCATGACCCATGACTCATTTCTGAATATCAGGTATTATGATTTGTTATTTTGATTGATAATTATAATACTAGCTTGAGAAATATTTATTATTATTTTCCTTTGTTTTCTTTGAACCTTATCTTAAGATTGTATCCACTTGAATGTTGATGAATACCACACTGATAGTCTCTCACTTCTATAGAAAAGAGATCACAATGGAAAACATTTTGAAAATTTCATCACTTTTTAATAACTGAAGCACTATGCATGAGCCAGTTCTATTCAGTGCAAGCTAAGGAAGGACACAGAATCATCCTTGTCCACAGTCCTTCACCAAGTCACATTAGGCTGCAACTTTGGAGTTTCATTCCAAAATTTTGATGTTTCTTTGTGGCTCTATTGAGCTAATCTGAAAGCATTTTGGAGCATAATCAGAGCAGTGGTTTCTACACTTGGCAACTCTATTCACCTGTTCCTGAAAGATTGCAATCTGAAGTCAAGATATAGCATCAGCTGGAGGAGGAGTAAGAACACTAAAGGGCATTTAATAGCAAAGTAAATTGCATTAGAATATAAAGGACAATTTCTGGAAATGGAGGTGATAATCTCAGCTATATAGGGGAAGCAATTTTAATTTTCACATATAATATAATTATATTCTAATTAAAGTGTCCATGGACAACTTAACAGAATTAATGAATGGCATGTATGAGAAATAGCATAAGCTTTGAAATTAGGTAGACGTGCATGCAAAGCAAAGATGCACTATTTAGTAGCTGTGTGAACATGAACAAGATGCAGAAAAAAATGACATTACCCCATTGGACTTTCTGGAAGTGCCAAATAATATATGTGAACATAATATATGTGTACGTTAAATAGAAGAGAATCTATGACATAGAAAATCTAACCAAATTCTGGCTGTCATTATTACTAATGTAATAATCATCCTAGAATATAGGATAGTTTGGAAACATCCTTTCTTTGTGGCTTTCCAGGTACTCCCCGGAATTTGACCGAGAAAATGAGGCACAGATTAATGATTTATGAATGATTAAAAAAAATAGTGTTTTTTTTTTTTTGTAATGCACTACCATACAAATATCAGATTAGGGTCAACTGACTGTGACTGCATGGCAAAAAAAAAGAAATGAAAGATTTAAATCAGAGGTTTATACTAAGAAAAACGTCCTAGATAAAAAAGAAGATAGAATTACTAACTTTGTAGAATAAACTGATCTAAAATAATATTACGCATTATATAAATAAGATTATTGATTACAATTAATTTAACACATAAAATTGAAATATATTGGTGAAATGAAATATAAAAAGGTAAAAGGAGATAATCATTTTAGTGTCCACTTTTTAAATCTCTTTAGTCTTTTCTTAGTTAAAAAAAATACTTGTGGGATTTAGGTTCAGAGTTCTGTAAACGCAGAATTAACAATTCTGTGGTTGTAAGAGTCAATTCTAGACAAAACCTAAAGGAATTTGTGTGGTTTGTATAAATTCCCATTCTCTCTTTTACTCAGTATACATATAATCTATAAAGGAAATCTAAAAATTCATCCATAAACAAGTAAGTTAAGGAGTACCTCTTTTTTAGCAAAGGATTTAACCATTAGGTAATTTAACTTGATCTGTTGTACTCAGATACAATGCAATTATGTATTAATTATGGATAATTTATATACATTGTATAAAATGGACCTATAATACACAACAAGGAATTAACAACTAGAACAGACAAAACAGGCTATAATTTATTTAAATTATGTCAACTTAGTTAAGAATGGAGAACTGTGGGAAATTCATCTACATGCTACCTATAAACTTTTGAACTTGATTTTAACTTGAGTATGTGATTTTGTGGTCTAAATTATCAGATTTAATTTTTTGCCAGTTTTTCTGTAACCAATATCTAATAATATACTTTATCTCTGTTCACATAAAACACTAACAAGGTGAATTATTATGTTAGATTCATAATGTCTATTCTTTTAAGATTTCTGTAATTTTTGCTTTACATTTTATATTTGTATCTATATATCTTTATTTATGGAGCTCTTTCTTTTTTTAATAACATCTTATATCAACCACACTGTGAATTTGATATTGTTTGTTTATCAAAGTATCTATTGACTTGAAACATCATTAAACTGCCCTGAATTAATTTAAGACCTCTCTAAAACTTATCCCTATGGCAGTCTGACATGTAATAGAATTCACCTTGGTATTTTGCCATTTGTCATTATCTCATGTTTGTATGTGTTCAGCCAGCTCACTACCCATGTGGCAGTGCTCAGATCCAGGTCAATTTTAATTCATTCTGCATGTCATTATTAATGAGATGTAGCATTGAATGTGTTTCTTGATTCTAGCCAGAAAATTTGCATTTTGGTCACACAACTGACTAAATTTATGTAGTAAAAAAATGCTATTGTCAAATTAAAACCAAACAAATTTATGAAAAAATATGATTGCTCCCTCTAAATAAAGCTTTCTTTTTAAGTTGTATTATACTATAATGTGTATTTTACTTTAAGTGCATTCAAAATGCCCTCAAAATTTTAAAAATAACAAATCTGTCTTTATTTCTCTGGAATTTCTTTTGAATTTTAGATAAGAACCAATGATAATTCAAAAAACATGGAAACATTGAGTTTTTTATAGACTGATAAATATGAAAGTTTAATATAGTATAATATGTTTAATAATAAATCCTCAAATGTTGTTGAAAGATATTCATGTGAAGGAGGCTGGAGGAAATATGATTGGGCATTTAGCAGAGTCCATATTCAGAATGGTCTTGCCTTACATCTATAAGGCATTTAAACTTAAACCTTTAGGAAATACATTACAGAATGGGGAGAAATGATCAGTACTATAATCTAGAAAGTTCACCTTGTTCGTAGGGCAGGGGATAGATTTAAGAGGAGAAGAATTGAAGCAGGTATACTAAGTGGCTGTTTTAATAGTCAAGGCAAGAAATAATGAATGGAAACCAAAATGAATTCAAAGTAGATTAAATATTTAAAACCAAATATATTAAACTAAAAATAATTAAAAGAAAACATAGACAAATATTTAACTTATATTTGAAATTAAAGTACTTTCTAAGTATACACATACTTAAAGAATTGTTAAAGATAGACACATTTTGCAAAAGTATTTATACATGCATTCATGTGAAAATATTTAACTAAGCTAAATCTAACCCAAACTGAGAAAGCCCACTATAAATGTAAAAAAATAATTAAAATTTTATTTTTTAAATAAAACATACAAATTGATAGGAAATATTACCGAAAACTTCTTCTTTTTTGTATAAAACCTCTGTTTATTCAAAAACATCACAAAGAAATTGAAAGCACAGGCCACAGATTGGAAGATATTCAGAAAATATTCACAATACATGCTGTGAACAATAGTCTGAATATATTAAGAATTCTTACATATCAATAAGAAAAAGGCAAACAACCCAATAGAAAAAAGGGCAAAAGACACAAACCTTTGTACCACATGTAGCCGTGTCTATTCATGTAAATTTTAGTTCAGTGAAAGTTTTACTGTAAATTAAAATCCAATGAAAACTTTAGATTTTAAGTTATTTAATTTAAAAGAAACATCTAAAATTTTTTTATATCATTAAACTTACCATATGACAAAGGACTTAGAGAACATTACAGTTATCTTATGCCTACCCACAAGTTCCATCCTGTCGCTCATTTTCCTGCTTCCGGAGAGGGAATGTGTTTCTCTTTCCTCTGGCCTTTGTTCATAAGTTTATCCTTATGGATGTATGCCTAAACTCTATATTAAGTGCATGTGCAAGGGTTTCTCTAGGGCGTACACCTAGGAAGGGATTGTCAGGTGAGATGATATGTTACGATATGCCTTATTTTACAAAATAATGCTAAATTGTTTCCTAAGGTGATTGTTCCAATATACACTCATACCAGCAATGTATGTGGGTTTTTATTGATTTACATCCTCTCCAATACTTTTTACTTATCAACCTTATTTTTTGCCTATCAAATGATATCTTGTTGCTAATTTGAATTTCCCTGAGAATTTCTTAGGAAATATTGGCAAAGATCACTGAGTATTCCAGAAGAAAAGGAAACACAAATTGCTGATACACAGAAAGTTTGTCCATACTAATGATCAAAGGCATGCAAATTAAACTCAAAATAACATACTGCTTCTAAAACTCAGAGCAAGATGTCCTGTTACCAGTTTGCTTACGGCGATTCTAAATAGTGAGCTCTTCTGAAGTTCATCAATTTGTCTATCTTTCTAAACTTTTAGGTATGTGCACATATTTTTCATTTATTCCACAAACACGTATTGAATGCCTACTCTATTCTAGGGACTGACCCATGCATTGAGTAGATAATGAATGGTAAACAAAGTAATCATGAGCCCGACTATTAGGAATTACATAATCCTGCCTGGATGAGGGATCTGATGGGGAAAATTGTATTTCTAGAAAATAAAAGTCTTACTAAATTTATTTTAATTTACTTCTGAACTTATTGCTTCTTGATAAATTCTTACATAATGTCTGTCAATATTTTACTTTAGCAGTAGGCAAAATTAAGCCATAGTATCTTCTCATCTGACAATTCCTATGTTTTCCAAAATTTTATGGAGAAAGCCTTAAGGGCATCAAAAAGTATTTGGAAATTTAGTAAACTTTCTGAGGACATCAGTGCTCTGGTTGCAAATTAGTTATGAATGTTAGCTCAGCTGAGGCTTAAATACATGCATGAGAGTCAAGATTACTAGGAATGTTCAGGTAACAGTATCACAGGGATACTTCTGGATTCTCTAGCTTTGTTCAACCCAAATTTTATTTTAAAATATTATTTCCAAAAAACAAAAACAAACAAAAAGACACGCTACTATATTTCTGGACTAGTCAGGGTATGGGGGACAAAATGATAAACACAAGAGACAAGACTCCTCACCTCAGGGACCTAACAGCCTGATCTTGTTTCATGCTGCTCTTGATGAACTTGGGCTCTCCTTTCTGACTTTAAAAACAACAAAAGGTAAAAGTTCCTGTTTATACTGACAATATGACTTGATTACCTGGCGCAAGGGCACAAGAACAATCTTAAAATTCCTTCTAATTAGAGTCAAGCCCAAGCCATCAAGGAGCTGCAGAATTTTTTTCTGTGGGGGTTGGGGGGATTGCTTATTGAATTGCTTTTACTGAATTGAACTCTGCCATATTGGATTCAGACCAACTACTCTTAATCCTAAATTATGTTTAGTGGAAGCTAGTCAACTGATTTAATAATTCAGTTTCCTAGTAGAACAATCTTATAGGGTTTAATAAAAGTCACATTGATTAAACGAAAAATACTATGGGTCCTAAACTGACATATTTCTATGGCTATAGTTAACATGACTTCATAATTTTTCAGACTATAATCATTATGGATTTTCTAATGACATAAAAATTCAGAAAATTTTGCTTTACCATTCTGATGTGTTACTGCAGATCTAAAGTGGATTTGCTAGAAGTTTTATTTTGACACATATGTGCTAACGTGGTCTGCTTCTCTGTTTAGGTGGTTTAGCCACCCTCTCAGCTGCACTATAAGTTTCAGTTTATGCCACGCTATTCTAAAGAGAGCTTTAATCCTGCTCTCCATTTATAGCTCTTTATTCACAGCACAGACTATTTTCATTCTCTGTTGTTATAATCAGAATTCTCCACTGTTCAATCCCTGTAGAAACCCTGGATATGAAACTAATATTGACAGAGAACAGTTTGAGAGACACACTCCAGTCCAGTTTTTCTTTTGGATGATAACAAACTAATACATAATTGTAGACTTACTTCTTTTTGTTCGTGCTCCAAGTGGAATCAATTTTTACTACATTGATGGAAGTTCTAAGAAGCTAAACCTACAATTCACTATTTTGTCTACTTTAGGAATATTTTTCTGGCACATTGGCCACTAGATCACAGTATCCTCTATTTGAAGATTAGAATGATGATTCCGTTTAGGACCTACTATCTGCAAAAGCTATCCACATGCTGAGTAGTTGTTTTCTTCATCTTACTCTCAAGGAAACCATGAATATTTAGACTCCCATGATTATAATTTTTTCTCTGGAAAAAGTCTTATGATCAAACACTCCACTTAACACTAAAAACTTTACAGAAACATACTGCTACAGTAATTATCTACCCTGGTCACACATTAATAGTGTTTAAGCCATGATTCCATTTCTATGAAACTATCCTAAAAAAAAATTATCAGAACTTCATAAAAATATCTGTGACAAGTATTCAACATAAAGTTATTGATGATCAAATACTAGAACAAACCTGAATATATAGAGGAAATTGTTTAAAAATTGTGATGAATCTCCAAGATAGGGTATAACCCTGCTATTAAGTGATGTTTAATAGTAATTTTATTGACACAAAAATAAATGTTTATTGACATTGAAAATATTATGCCAAAAAATATGATTCAGAACTTTGTTACCAAAATATAAAGTACCCAAAATGAAGTGTGCATATATAAAAAACAATATTTATTTATCAGTAGTGAGAATACCATAGATTTTTTTTATCCCTATAAGTTTATACATAGTCCAAGTTTTCCTAATGAATATGTACTAATTTTGCAAAAAATTAAAAAAGAATACAATTTTTCACAAAAAGAATGTAAAGCTGTACTCAGTACAATGAATATACAGAAAAATATATAAAGCTAAATGCTCCACAGGAAAAAAATGGATAGGAAATGACTGCCAGGTTACGGTAGATGAGTAGAGAGTTGGGTGGAAGTATGGGAAGGATGTGTAGGAGACTGAAGGCTCTAATAGTGAAAATACATAAGGAGGAAAAGCAGATATCAGATGAAAGAATAAAAATTCACTTGAATTTGAAAAGTTCAAAGTAACATTGGGACAATCATGAAATGTTACATATTAATATAAGATATGAAACTCAGGAGCTTTTTGGAATATTTGGTAGATATTTTGGTTAACTTTTAAAGATCCCAGTCCTTAGTAAAATTAGTAAGATTAAATCTGTGAGTTGCAAAATTCGATGTGACATTGTTAGAAGAAACATGCTTTTTATCTTATGCTACTATATGAGGAAATAGATTATAGCATAAGAGATTTAGGTAAAAAATTGATAAGTAAAACTGTTTATGTTGTACTTGGGTACACCTGCATCCTTAGACTTGGGCGCCTAACAAATAGTGCAGAGAACGTTTGTCGAAAGTCAATGCCATCCCCCCATGATTAGTTTTGCTCACTTTCTAGGTCCTCTAGCAAAAAGGGTAGATACTTTATCTTTGCAATTCAGCTGTGCTTTCTCTTTAGGAACCTATTTACTAGAATTAGCATTTGATCTATTTGATCTTTACCTCTCCATTGTTCACGAACACAACTATTCCCAAAGACAGCACAGCTGTATTCCCAAAGAATTACAGAGATTCTTTCTCAAGAAAATAAAAGTCAGTGGCTACTGCCTCAGGAAATATTAAAGTAGTTTACCAGAAAGTTTCAGTTTAGCATTGTTTTTCTGTGACAGTAATCAAAATCATATATATGTCTATGATTTATGATTCATGTAAAGTTAAAATATGCCTTAATTGTATATACATTACCCATAATTGTCAAGCTTATTTAGGAAAAAAGGTGGATAATAACTTTTTTCAGTGGGTACATGAATAAAGATTAAAAATAACTGTTTTTCAATCAGTACATTGCATTTTATAGAACATAAGAATATGCAGTGGAGTTACATTTCTCTGCTTGTCACTTCACATATGGAATCCCAACATAACACCACCCAGCAAACAATGTTATGTTTGTGTAGGCAGCAATATGATACCTTTCCTGAAGTTTAAAAGGATTTCATATTTTGTACATCCAATTTTAAATCAATAATAGAGTTTGAGTGGGAAAAGCTTGAATATCAGATCTTGATTATTTCTTGTCACAGGGCCAAAGCTTAGAAACCATCTCAAGTGGACCTTTAATTTCACCTGCAGCCCCAAAGCATAACTGAATTGCTTGCTCAGGATATCTCACACCATTCGATCAGGGCACAAAGTGAACAATTGACATCATAATTTACCAGGTGTGTACAACTTCTCTGTGAATATAGTAAATTAATTTATAAAAACTATTAAAAGTCAGACATTAGGTCAGGGTTTTATGCAGCTGAATGTTACATATAAGGAGAAACAATGTCTTTTTTTTTTCTTTGCTTTGCCATCCAAGCTGGAGTGTGCAGTACAATCACAGCCTATTGCAGCTTTGAACTTCTTGAGCTCAAACAATCCTCTTGCCTCAGCCTCTGAAGTTCCCGGGACTACAGGGGTGTACTATTACACTCGGCTAATTTTTCTTATTTTTTTGTGGAGCTGGGGGTCTTGCTACATTGCTCAGGCTGGTCTCAAACTCCCATACTCAAGTGATCCTCCCACCTCAGCCTCCTAAAGTTCTGGGATTGCAGGCATGAGGCACTGGCAATAATGCCTTTTTATAAACTGTTTTATTTTGATGAATGAGACATATTGAACAACTGTTATTGCAGTTGTAGAAAAAAATCTTAGAGTTAACATTTTTATTGGATCATATTATTTATAAATGTCCTCTGTTTTCTTGATTCTTTGTTTAATTATCTAAGAATAACTATGAAAAGATGCTTTTATGGTTAGTTTTTAAATGTACACAAAGATTTTTGTATAAAGAAAACACATACCTTAAATATATTTATTTATGCTTTAATACCCAGAAGAGACTACTTATCCCTAAATGAACACATTTTAATAATGCTGTTTGTAATGCATGGTAATCAGTAGTTGTTTATGATAACAAAGTGGGAATATGTTTTTCAAAGGAAAGAGAAATAAATGTAAAATCACATATATTTTCTTACACTTTCATGGAACAATCATTGCCTGATTTATATCGCTGTAGTGAAAAGTACATGTTCTTTCCTACAGATTTGTCACAATATATTCATAATAGATCATAAATGTTTCAAGACACGATTGGTTGACAATTTACATATTTTAGTAGGTCTGGATCCAAATTGGCACAATAAGAAAGGAACCATGTGCATAACTCAGGATTCACATTGACAGCATTGTGTAGTCATATATCTTCATACAAATGAATACCATTATTGGAATGGTGTGTTGTGTGTGTATGTGTGTGGTGAAGCCCACTAGTATGAAGCAGGACTTTGCTTTCATGGAGTCAGTTCTATTGTTCTGAATCTTTATCTGCCATCTTGAAAAGTACAGTAGTCCTTATTTTAAGGCTATTATTTGGCTTATTATAATTTTACAATGGCCCTATCATTTCCATTGTTTGAAAATACACACATTCTCTATTTGAAAATAATTTTACAAAGTTTTCACAGTTAAAATTAAAATGATTACAAACTTAAAGGGCCCCTGGAACAATGAATCAATTATACACAGATTAAACATAAGGACAGAGGTGGTTACAGAACGCAAATGTTTCAGTACTCACAGCAACAGATTCTTCATGTTCTGAATTGTCATACTTAATTCGGAGACATGTATATTAGTAGGAATTCTGGTGTCTGAAATCTATCCCTAAGGTATTTGGACTTCTTAACAAACATGAAAAAAAATCTGGTAACTTTTGGGGAGCACATGGAACTAAGAACAAAGTAGGTCTGGTTTCCAAATTAGTTATGAGAACTGACTCAGCTTAATGAGGTGTTAACTGTGTAACCTTATGAATTGCTCCAAGACACTGGGTATGTGAAATATCTTTTGTTTGGCTTTTCAAAATCAAATTAAATCTGGCTTTGAGTTTCTACTCAGGAGAGTGAGTGAGGGGCCTGATATTAGTTTTGACTGCTCCCCCTGACCTCTGCCACCCCTGTGTGCCCTCTACCCCACAGTGGCTATCCCCAGTGGTCTGTGTAGCCGCTGTTCCTCTTTCTTCTGAACAGAGCAGCAGCCCCGGGTGGTCCTTCACAGAGCGCCAGGTGCTTCTCTGCTGCTCCAGAGAACCTTCCTGCTGCCTACCTCCCCTACCTTCCAATCGTCTCATTCTCTCTGATGTTCTGCCTTGGCCCAAGTGAGTCTGCTTGGGAGTGGAATCCTGGCCTCTGCCACCTGGAAGTCCCTCAAATTCAGGCCAAAGTCCACTCTGTAGAAGGCCAGAGATTTGACAATGTATAAGAAAAAGTCCTGAGTGTCTTTCTTGTGGGAGGGAGTGAAACTTACCTTTTCATCATTTCTTGTTGAATCTGTAACAGCAAAAAAAAAAAAAAAAAGAAAAGACACCATCATTTACACCTTATGGTGTAAAAAGCAAGTGACTGCTTTTCTCTTATTTCTCCTGAGGAGCTGGGACTATTTAGGTGAGGAAGAACGTTTCCCTTTCCTTCTTTGGTTCTCATACAGTTTCCACATTTTTTCTGCATATTTTCATTCTGCTGATTCCTTAACTCTCTATGATTTATGAATACTGTTCACAGTATTCATAAGATGTTTAGATTTAAATTAAAACATATCGTTCTTTGTCGTAGTATTATTTAAATATAAATAAATAAATAACTGTACTGAACCTAACTTCAAACTGACTTCTTCCCCCTCTTCACACTCAGCCTTGAAGCAAGTGTCATATCAAACACTACAATCGTGAATTCTTTACTGTTTTTTCCCCCACGATTTTGCCAAGACTTTGGTTACAATATGGGAAAGAAAGAGCAATGATAGTTGCATAAATAACAAAAGGTAAAGGATTATATTGGATAATTAAATAGCAGTAAGGGTCTGAGTGAAGAATGGGAAGTGACATTATGAAGGAAAACTGGAATGGAAAGCTTTTGTTCATTTTAAACAAGATATAACATTTTGTAAAATTCTCTGTACTTCAATTGTAAATAAAATGTTTACATTATGGCTGACGAGCAGATTTAATTGTTAAGTTATGGCAAAGATAATCGTATATCAGGTGGCAAATGCATTTAATGCTAATATTATTTACCTGCTGTTGAGGATCACGGTTAAGGATTACATGGTTTTAGTTTGTGTGTCACGGGCACACATTAAAATTTAGAGTTGAAAATTAGGGTTAATTGGTGAAAATTAATTAATAAAACATCTTGCGAAATATGTTAGTGGGCTGTGTCACTAGGTGATTCCTTTTAAATTCTAAACTCAATACCAGCAGTAATACACTTGTATTTTTTTTTGTCTAAGCCTAATGCTGAATAAACTTCACTTTGAGAAGATGACACCCATTTTAACATTAAGTCAAAAAAATTAAATCCCACAAGACTTAAGAGTTTATGAAATGCTACCTGATTGCTCTCAAGTGGTATCTTTAAGTAACAGTTGGCTCACTTTAGATGAAATTCAGTTTTCTTCCATATTTACCTATCTTAAATCAAAATAATCTTTGAATTTTCAAGATGTAGCTATGATAACAGATAAAATAAAATACATTAATTTCTCCAATCAATGATTTGAATTTAGTTCTGTTGGAAAAGCAAATTATGCAATCTTCTTTCATAAATATAACTCCTTTGCTATAGTTAGCAAAGTTGCATTCCAGGAGGTCTGAAATTATAGAAAAATGTGGCAAAAAAGCATGTTGTAGCATGGCGGTCTTGAAGTTAAGGAGATTATTAATGGTACGTATGTGGAATGAGTCACAAAGACTTCAAGTATTGGTGATAAATGAGAGCTTTGTAAGAAGGACTGAGTATGGATTGATGATGCCTTAATGAATAATGAAAATATTGTCTCTCTTTTCCCAGACTACGGTTTGTTTAGTTTTGTCTCTGCATGATACCGAAGTGGAAAAAAAAATGTTTTGACTATGACTCAGGTATGGGCTGAGTTGATTTATAGCCAAATTGAAAAAGAAGAGATTAGTGCCAAAATTGTGGTAAGATAATAAAATACTGAGCTTGAATGAAATCCAGATTGCTCAAATATAATTTGAAAGGAAACTGTTGATAAGCTAAGTTAGAACACAAAGGCTGATCACAGCTTCCACTATTAGTAAGAATTATGTGATTCAGACTCATTTGTAGTTTGATTTCATTCACGTTTTCTATCTGCTCATTCAAATTCATACTCCAAATTTAGAATACACAAATAGTCCCAATAACTGTACCCCTTTCTTTGTTATGAAGGGAGCCTTAAATTCAGTTTTCATTCCACAGCTATCAGGAACAGAGAACGATTCAGCCTACTACCACTAGGCGAGGGAAGGTAGCACCAGCCCTCAGAACCTGCCCTATCACCTCAGGAGAAAGTTCTTGCTTCCTTAAAACTATATATTCCTGGGTTCTATATTTCTGCCGTGTCATTGGGCATACAAAAAGTCTGTGAATCCCCTTAGCTGTTTCTCATAACAAAAGAAAATTAAAATATATTTATATTTAAGAGATGGTCTCCTTACAAGAAGAATTGCTGGACCTCAGAGTGCCAACTCTCATCCCCTGAGGTTTGATTTTGTTTGATGCCTTTTAATGATTAATTCCATCTCACCATCATTGGCTTCTTGTCAGCATAGTCCTCACCCATGCGTAGACTATAGCTATTCCCTTTATTTCCTACTTCATCATTTAAATCAAACTTGAATTTTGGAAGCTCAATTAAATAAAAAGGAAAATAAATATGAAGACAATACATCAATACTGTTTGTTGATGTGCTTTACAAAATGTTGGTTAGTACTGTCAGTTTGGGATTCACTCTGACGGCAATGTCTCTTCATTCCCAGCCTGCTCCATGTGACACTGGTCATCTTCCTCCCCTGCCAACAGTACTCCCCCCCACCCCCAGCACATGTAGACTGTTTAAAGTCGAGACTTCAAAAGAGAAGCCAAGATAAATTACGGGGTTCATTTGAAAAATCCCTTAATTCCTTCCTCTGTGCTCTGATTGCCTTACCTATAAAATGGCATGGAATTAAATAAACATATTCTTCAGAAAGAAATAAAACATGTCATGACTAATGAAAGATTTTGAATGGTGTAAGAAGATTGGGTCTAACATTGAGGGCTTTGTCAGATTTGTCATTGAAAATAATGCTAAGTATTTTAATGTATTTGATTTTAAAATATATGTTTAATCTGAACAATCTATGTTTAAGTTTAAAATATTAAGCAAATATAAACTCAGAAATACATAAAAGTCTTTTAAATAAATACTACCAGCTGGTATGTTCACAGACAGAAACAGCCACTGACAACTGGCAGATTGTGCAGCCTACGGTTGGTGTGGTCAAGTTAAGATCATGCCCAGATAAATTTTGGGGGAAAACACTTAAACATTTTACGTAGATAATTGAAGATGAGATTGCTGCAAAATGGTCACTCAGTCTAAGAATGCCTGTGTATACAGCTGTGTGGTCTTGGGTGGTTAGAATGTTGGACAAACCTGTGAATCCCTGTTTTTCTGGCTAAGAGATTTTGTTTGGGGTGAAGCTATTAATAGAAAAAGCGGCCATGGGCTTTCTGAATTTTGCTGGGTCTTAGGCTTCTATCACCTCAGTCATGTCCCTCTGGCCCACTTACTTGAGCACTAAAATGAAATATTCCCAGCCCCTGGGAGTGTAGATTGATTTCCTCTACCTAGCAAAATGCTCTTCCCTCATCCCAAAGGTTCTGCAAAAGTCAAGACTTGCTGCAAGGGCCAACTGTTCCAGGAGAACTTTGTTCTAATATCTACCTCTAATATCTAATATCTAATTTGACTCTGTGGATTCTACTGAGGAGGCATTGGGCTAAGCAAACTCAGCCAGGTACTTCTGAGCAAACAAATCATGTGTGTGGATTTTGTCCCTGTCTTGCCTCTTACTGCCTGTGATGCCAAGAACATCATTTAAGTTTTCTGACCTCAAATTTCATCATCTGTAAAACAGATAATAATAGTAATTAATAGTGTTGTGGAGATGTAATGATGTCATGTATAAAAAATGCTTAGCATTGTTTCTCAAAAATAGAGAGTAAGTTCTCAACAATAGTAGCTGACATCTTGTAGCAAAATAAAAAGACCTACCTCGGTGGTTCTCCTGAATATTATTCCCCTCCTTGATCTTTTCCTTCAGTACAATGATCCAGGTGCTTCTGGTTTCTTTATGTTTCACTCTGTAATTTGAGTTGGAAAACAATGTCTGGAGTCATTATCTAACCTCAGAATATTACACAGAGGACTGCATTAAAAAATATTGTTGACTTTTGTACATTATTTCCCAAAGCAGAAATATGTCATATTTTTTCCACCAAACGGAAACATAAGCTAGAACCACAGTCTGCCTGGTGTTTCTTTTAAAATACATAAACATGTGTTTACTATTGTGTACAACAGCTGTAATTTGACTGCAGTTGACTAATTCTGATTATATCTGGTTTATGTCTTTCAAGCATAGTCAAGAATTTATTTGTTTTTCACATGATTTTTTAAATTGCCCTCAGAAAGCTATTATCTGTGGAAATTTTCTGCTTCCTTTTACCTTCATTACTGTTTAGAAAAGCAATTGAATCATTCAAAGTGGTTATTGATTCTATAATCTACCAAATTCATGGGGATACTATTACAATGTCTTAGAAAGTCAAAACTCAGAAGTAGATAAACTGCTTTGGATCATCATTTTATAACCATTTTAGTGCATTTACGAAGATCTACTGATGTTTTTGATGCTATAAACATATAATGTGACAAATATTATTTCAACTTTAAAGGAAAGAAAAATTAAAGGACTTAGTATATTAGAATTAGTCACTGGGGACTCATAAATAAAGAATTTATGCAAGTGTCATTTGGGGACTATTTTTTCCCCTCTAATGTCCTTTCTTTCATCTTTTCCTTTCTTGGATTCTTTTATTCCTACATTCTTCTTATTTATTCCTTTCTTAAAATCATCATTGCTCAGTAATTTAAAAATAAAAGGTAAATTGTCATTCTAATAGGGATTTGAGAATAACTGTAAGATAAATGTGTAAAATATTATTTTAATGGCTTTCATGTTCATTTTCTGGTAAAGAAATGGAATAGAATTTTTTATAAAGAATGCATTGTGTTGATCTGGCTACTGGTGAATTTCTGGCGAGGAAAGCAACAAAAAAGGAAGAGAGAATTGTGGGGTACATGACACATTTTGGGTACAAAGAGACAATCAGTGAGGAATGAAAGATCATGCTGCAGTGTTATTTATGGACATAAGATTCTTCGGTAGCTTTCAAATTAATATGCCAGTCCAGATTTTTTTGGCATAATAAGAACACCTTTTTATGTGTCAGAACAGGTTTTGATTATCACTAGATAAGCAACCGTACAGATATGTTGATAAGGTGACCTTTATCATAAAGTTTGAGATTAATGGTCTAAAGTACTTTTAGAGCAGGCAGAAGTTAAATAGAATATAGCATGTGAGTCATAGGACCTCCTAACTGCATAAGTCAGATAAATAGCAATGTTTGTGTTTGAATAAAAATAGCAATTTCAAAAACAAAGAAATAAAACAAAAGTCCACTAAAATGAGATAGCATCACTTACTGTCTTTTCCCCCCACCAAGAATAATCAAGATTACTATTTGGCTAAGCCAATCCTTGTGCACACAGATTTTTTTGCCCCATAAGAAATCAGAGCATTTGGCAATAGTATTTAAAATGGCTTATAGCTATTTCACAGAAAACATTCTTTTTTTCCCTTTATTGTTAATGATAGCCTTACGTTTATAAATAAAACAACATATTTTATTTTGCAAATGCAATATAAATATGCAATTACAATGGATTTATTTCTATATTTTAGTCAAATTTTAGATGTTGCATTTAGTTTGGGGTACTATATTTAGGGTGGGGTATTTTCAAGGTAGACTATGTTCAGGATACACTGTACTTAATTAATTCCCTTTCAAAGGGCTGAGAATTGTTCAACAAAGTAGCTCTATTTAAAAATTATATATTGGAAATTATTGTTTTGTTGTTGCCATGATTGCCATTTGGGGTCTTAGTCATAATTTCTTTGCCTAGGCCGATACATAAGGAGTTTCTCTTACATTTTCCTCTAGAATTCTTATAGTTTCATACCTTAGATATAAGTCTTTTATCCATCTTGAATTAATTTTTGTGGGTGGTGAGAGACAGGGGTCCTGTTTCATTCTTCTGAATGTGACTCTCCAATTTTCCCACCATCATTTATTGAATATGCCTTCTTTTCCCCACTATACATTGTTGTCTACCTTGTCAAAGATCGGTTGCTTGTAGGTAGATGTTTTTATATCTGAGTTATCTGTTCTGTTCCATTGGTCAATGTCTTTATTTTTGTGCCAATACCATGTGTTTTTGGTTACTGTAGCCTTGTATTATAGTTTGAAATCTGGTAATATGATACTTCACTTTAAACTTTCATGAAAGTGAGGAAATTGTAAACTTGAGTTTCTAAGAATTATACTAAAACAGAATATTGAGATTTCTACTTCTGACAGAGTCTTTCATTGCTATAGCAATAGTTTAATTAGTCAGTCACAAGACAAAATTTTATGTCTCTGGACACATGGCCATTTCCTTAATTCATTCTCCATTCCTTCCAAGTATGCAAGGACAGTGCCAGAACCATAATGAGAGAATGTTAATGAAAGAACATCATGTAAGAACATAGGCTATTATCACTACAGGATTCTCATAGTTATCTAATGTCACAGAGTGGTATAAATTTTCTAACACATAGAAGCCGAAATGCCACTAAGAATGTTCCATGTTACCAATAGAAAATAGGAAAATGGAAACCAGCATCCATAGTTTCTTTATATCATCTGCACTCAATAAATACTGAGTCAAATTCTTGTTTTATGTTTTCCTTATGACAAATATGCTTAAGTAATTGGATGTTTCCACTTTGTGGAACTGGGAATTTTGTTTATATTGAAATCCACAACATGGCTTTTCATATGGAAATTTCTATTTCTCAAGTATACCAGGATAAAAGTCTAGTTTTTACTACTTCAAAACTTTGTAGAGGGACCAGATCTTGCTGTTAACATACTGTATAATGCATCATTTACAAATATTTCAGATTATAAGAAAAATTTATTTACCACAAATACTGTGATGGTTCCTTTGAAAACAAGAATACTATTTTAAAATTGAATCATATTGAATCATAATGAATCTAAATATTTATAAAATATGTCTTAAGTCATGTGCTTAATATTATGTTAAATAACATAATATATTATTAACATTATTAATACATCTCTTACCATTCTTCTTCTTTATATCCTGTGACATAAGCATGCTTTACCACAAGCCTCCTTTAGCCTGGATGGTACATTTGCCACACTGTCTTAAAAATCTATTAACAATTTTTATTATATTATGGTAATGGAATTAAGAGTGATTAAATAACAAGTAGAGAAAAATAACAAGCCTACCTTTCTAATTGTTTTCTTAACTTTATGTTTTTATATTGCATATTGAATTATAGACACTTAAAATATGCCATAGAATTATTGAGTTGGAAGGGTATTTAAAAGTCATCTAGCCCAGTGAGTTATAACTTTTCCAGCAGAACTTTTTTTAAAATCTAAATAAAATTGTACAGTGAACCCCAAAATATAAAACAGATGGAAAGTGTAGCAGATCTGGTTTAAGGGAAAGAAGCAAGCTTTGCCTCATCCACCTGCAGCAGAACTCTGAAGTTCCCCAGAGCACATTTTGATGACCATTGATCTGGTTAATTTGCCCAATCTGCACAGATTCTTTTCTAAAACCTTTTTATTTAAACAGATGATCACACTGCTTCTTCTGTAATAAATGACAGGACACTTAGTATTTTACATGAGAAGTCATTTCTTTTTCTTAGAAATGTATTTATTTTGAAATGGAATTATTATAAAATTAAAAGTGGTAGATTAAATAAAATAAAAATAACATATACCCTATGTGAAACCTCTAAATAACATTTCGTAATTATCTTGTTCTTTTTGGTGGTTATTTTATACCATATGCCTTCAGATATTTGCAGACAGTATAGCCCTATAACCTATGACAGTCTGAGCAGAAATAAATGTCAGGGAGAGTAATCAAACTTCCCTTCTAGAGGACTAAAGTGTATTCTAGTCCCTGTTTTGATCTTCCTGGGTGATACTGTGTTCAGGGGACAGAGTAACTCTGGCCTTTGATGGTGGCCATGGAATAAAAAGGAATCATGTGGCAAAAGCTGCACGAAGTTTGAGTTCTGATTAAAGCAGCCCCAGGAATATATACAGTGTATAATATTTTCAAGTTCTTAGAATCAGACAGAGATTAAAAACCAGATTCAAAGCAAAGTGGACTGAAAAGGTAAGTAGACAAGACGAAAATAGTTTGGGAGATAAAATATATAGAGGTCCAAAGTTAAATCCTTATGCAAAAGGGGAAGAATATTTTATGAAGGACTTTATTCCACAAACAGTGAATGCACTAATTATGTATGATAATATGTTTATGTGTTCCACCTGATCTGAGAACCATCAACCTAACAATAAGAGTCTAACGCAGTTTTCCCAGTCCATCCAGTTATCAATCCCATCTATCCTTCCCCCCAGACCTCATCTGTTATGATTTTTCAATCAGTTTAGTGGGATTAAGTTCTGTTCTATTTACTTTCAATTATGCTATCATTGCTTTTTCAGGAAGTGAGGTTGAAAGTCACTCCAGATTGAGAAATACATCAAAAGTAGTTACATTTTTAAAGTTTAAGAATGAATAAACAGAAAAAGTCAACAACAGAAAACACAGGAGCAATCTAAGCTGTGTGAGGGGCATCAGGGCATAAAAATAAGACCAAAGCATAGAGGAAGGTGTGGGAGAGCATTCTTACCATCAATGCCACCATCAGTATCACAAGAGCAAATGTTATGGAGCATCTCTTAGGTCTCTGGTTTAACTCCAAGTTTCTGAAATTATAGTCCTATTTTATTTTTAGTATTCAATTTTTTTTAAAATGTGAGTAAATAGATACAGAGTGATAGTGAGATGTACAACATCACACAGCTAGTAAGTACTAAAGCCAAAATTTGAAAATACACAGTCTGACTACTGAAGTTCAACCTTTTAATCATGACATTTAGCTTTAAAAAATGAGTTAATACAGAAAGCAAGAAAATTGTATAAAGATTACATTTTCTTGTCTGAAGAATAAAAAAAAATGAAATCCAAAATAAGAGAGAAAATATCTGATTTAAAAAACTTAGAGAAAATTGGAATTGTGGGGAAAGGTAGACAAAAAGAGAGGACAAAATATCAGAATAGTATATAAAATCAAAATATCAATAAGAACAATAACTGAATTGTCAATTGTATTAGAGATTGTTAAATTAGAACTGACACATATAAACTTAAGTTCATGATGAAGAAAGCTAGATGTTTCAGGTTGTAAGAGATAGGCAAAAGTTCGTGAAGATCAGAGACTTAGCATTAAAAGCAAATGAGCTACAAGACATGGAAAGGCATAGGGGAAACTTAAATGCATATTGCTAAGTAAAAGAGGTTAATCTCAAAAAGCTACATATGGCTACATGTATGATTCTAACTATGTGACATTCTGGAAAAAGGAAAACTATGAAAAGAGTGAAAACATCAGTGATTTCCTGGGGGATAGTGGTAGTAAGTTAGAGCACAGAGATTGTTTAGGGCAGTGAAAATATACTGTATGTGCTATAATAGTGAATGCATGCCATTATACATTTTCTCAAACCCACAGAATGTACAATAACAAAAGTTAACCCTAATGCAAACTATGTCCTTTGGGTGATAATGATCTGTTAATGTAGGTTCATCAGTTACAACAAATGTACCATCCTAACAGGAGTGTTAATAAGGGAGGCTACCCATATTTGGGGAAAGAAAATATATATGGAAAAATCTCTGGATCCTTCTATTAATTTTGCTGTGAATTTAAAACTGCTATAAAAAGTAAGGTCTTTAATAAAAAGATTCTAAATAATCAGAGATGAACAGGACAGAAAACAGAGATAAATCAGCATACATTTAATTGCTATATTTGACAAGAACAAACAGAAGTGCTAATCAACAATATTACAGGAGGAATGTCTCCTAAAGCAAAAGGAAATTGAATGATTAGATACAAATTCTTCACTATACATCATAAAATAAAATTAAATACAATAGAAATTTAGACACACTAGAGTGAAGTATTTTATCACCCAAAAAGTACAAAAATCAGATACACTTTAATTTGAATGAAAAAGCTTTGTGATCTAAGGGTTATGTAACAAACATTAATTGTTATTCATGTAGAGAATAAAGAAAGATAATGGTAGATGTAAAAGGCTGAGAAAGTAATATTTAACTACACAGTTCTCCTGAATTAAAAGTACTTTTTTAATGCAAAGATAATCAAAATAAAGACAGCAGGAACATGTGAGAAATAGTACAATATGATCAATAATGAAGATTGAAATAATTTGACTTGGGATTAAATCTAAATTATTATTAAAATATGGATAAACAATTGTATTTGTCAATAACAACTATATATTATGTAAATATACTAACATGATGAGAATTAGTTGGGAGTATATTCTTCTATACTTTAGCTCCAAAGATCTAGAATTCTCAAAATCTGTTAAATCCAAAGCATACTTATGGTCTTAGATTTGCTGGGAGAAAATTAATAGATAGCATTTATATTTTGAAGTTAATATTAATAGAGATATAGATGTAAGTATGATTTGTTTTTAAAATTTGTTAAGAAAGTAACTAGTTGAATTAAATAAGTAAGAATGTATTACTCCCCAGCACTAGAAAAGGAAAATGAAAGAAGGAAAGGTTGAGAGCTATTGATATGTACTGAGCAACACTTAAGTGCACATATAGTAGGAACATTCTTTGGGTATTGGGTGTTAGCAGGTGGGGGTGCAGAGGGATGGGTATATTCACACCTAATGGGTTCTGTGAGCACCGTCTAGGGGTGGACATGCTTGAAACTTTGACTCTGGTGGGGCAAAGGCAATATATATAACCTAAACATTTGTATGCCTGTAATATGCTCAAATAAAAAAAAATAAACAAAGTAATAATAATAAAAAAAAGGAAAAGTACATTGTTGCTTAAAAATAAGATTACACGAATAAAAATAAAGTTATATATAAATATACAAATTTAAAAACACAGTCTCACAGTTGGTTACAAATGATAAGTAGGAGGAGCAACACAAAACAGCCAAATTGAAGCCTCCACCAATCATTCCTCCACAGGAACACTAAATCCATCAACTATCCAAGCAAGCAAGCAAGCACCTTTAGAAAGACCAATCATAGTATCTGGTTTTAACATTATATCAAGGAAACAGGCAAAAAAAATAATAATAATCTTGGATTGCCTACACCATGCTTTCCCTATCCTCCAGCAGTGTCATTCTAGCACAGTGAGTGGAAAGAGAATCTGTGTGTCTGGTTGAGGGGTAGGGGATAGTGAAGTGATTATGGCACTTCGCAATGGAACTCAGGGATGCATTTTCACAGGGCAATACAATATAGGACAGAATTCTACCAGCAACCATGTAGGGAGCATTTAGGCCAGCCTGGATAGGGTGGAATCCTCTGCCCAAACAGTACAAACCAGAGTTCTAGTTAGCCCTATCACTGATAGAGGAAAGAAGCCTCAAATAAATTCATAGGGCAGTCAGGCTACAAAGGCTACAGTCTTTGGGCAAGTCCTGCAGCTGTGCTGGCTCAGAGACAGTGGACTTGGGGTGCATGTGATCCAGTGAAACACCAATGGTGGTAGCCAAGCAACTGCCTCTGTCACCCCTCCCCCAACTGCAGATAATGCAGCTTGATGAGAGTCTTCTTCCACTTGAGGAAAGGAAAGAGAAGACTACAAACAATTTTGTCTTGCAACTTGGGTACTAACTCAGCCACAATAAAGCACCAAACACATTCCTGCAGCCCCTTCTCCAGGCTTTATTTCCTGGATGACATTGCTAGACACATCCTGGGCCAGAAGGACATGTGCTTCCCCCAACAGAAAGACCTAGACCTGGTAGAATTCACCACCTGCTGACTGAAAAGCCCTGGGGCTTTGAATAAACATCAGAGGTAGCCAGGCAACAGTCACAAAGAGCTTTGAGCAAGATTGGGCTGGTTACACATGTAACTTGTTGCAGACCCAGCTCTAACGGCCAAGAGGGTCACAAGGGCCACATTAATCATCCCCCAACTCTGACATCCTAACATAAATAATGAGAGAAGAGAGTGACTAATTTTGCTTGGTAATCCAAAGAGTTCTCCCAAATTTTACCCAAGTCAATCAAAGCAGTAGTACCAAGAATCTGCAAGAGTCACAGCACTACTGGGTTTAGAGAGCCCCAGAGCTGATACTGCCAGAGTAAAAAAGAGCTTAGATCATAACACTCAATTCCCTATCAATATCTGAAAAGCCTTCTCAAGAAGGATATATTCAAACATGCCTAGATTGCAAAGATTAGAATCAATGCCTAATTCTTCAATACTCAGACATCAATGAACATCCTCAAGCATCAAGAACATCCAGGAAAACATGACCTCATCAAATGAACTAAATAAGGCACCAGTGACCAATCTCAGAGTGATGGAGATAGATGATTTTCAGGTAAAAATTTCACAATAGCTGTCCTGAAGAAGTTCAGTTAAATTCAAGACAAATGCAGAGAAGAAATTTACAAGGCTATTACAGTATAAAAGATTGACAAAATAAAATGAATCAAGCAGAAATTGAGGAACTAAAAAATTGAACTGACAAACTGAAAAATGCATCAGAGTCTTTCATCAGCAGAATTGATCAAACACAAGAGAATTAGTCAGCTTGAAGAAAGGCTATTTGAAAATAGAAGAAAAGAAAGAAAAAGGAACAGAAAAGAATAAAGCACACCTACACAATCTAGAAAATACCTTAACACATTAACTGCCATGTGAGTTGTGTTTAACTCAGGCTAGTTTTGAGCTAAGTGCCTCATGAAGCAAAACTCTGCAGTTGGTTCATGAAAACCTTATTGTTCGTTCTTATTATGATAATTAATATTGGCAATTTAATTATAAAAATGTGGATTGTGTTGCATATATTCACACACAAAGCAAAATAGCAAATTAGAAAGGATTACTTTGTTGTACTTAATCACTGTGGCTCCAGGGAAATTTTTTTTTCATAGTGTGGCAGTCAATGTGTTAAAAGGGCACATCTAAGAGTTATTGGCCTGAAAGAGGAGAGAGAGTTTGGGGTAGCAGTTTTATTCAAAGAAATAATAACAAAGAACTTTCAAAACCTAGAGAAAGATACCAAGGCTACCGCAAGGCATTTAATAATCAAGCTCCCAAAGGATACAGATAAAGGAAAAGTCCTCAGTGAAGCAAGAAAAAAGAAACAACATGCAATGGAGTTCCAGTACATCTGGCAGCAGACTTCTCAGTGGAAACCGTATAAGCCAGGAGAAAGTGGCATGACATACTGAAAGTGCAGGAGGGAAAAAACCCTTAACCCTAGAATACTATATCATGCAAAAATACTTTTCAAACATGAAGGAGAAATAAGGACTCTCCCAGACAAACAAAAGCTGAGGAGATTTCATCAACACCAGACCTGTCGTACTAGAAATGCTAAATGAAGTTCTTCAATCTGAAAGAAAAAGACATTAATGAACAGTAATAAATCATTTGAGGGTATAAAAATCACTGATATCAGTAAGTACACAAATGCAGAATACTTTATTGCTGTAATTGTGGTGAATAAACCATTTATATCTTGAGTAGGATGACTATATGACAAACATATCAAAAAAATAACTGCAATAACTTTTTGAGAGATAGTACAAAATGATGTAAAAGGAAACAATGAAAAGTTAAAAGCAGGGGGGCATGGAGCCAAAGTGTAGAAAATCCTTTAGATTTCTCTTTGCTAATTTATTTATTAATTTGTTTATAAGCAGAGTTATGTTGTTATCTGTTTAAACTAACTGATTATAAAAATATTTTTATAAGCCTGATAATAATCTCAAATCAAAAACGTACTACAGCTACACAAAAAATGAAAAGCAAGAAAATAAAACACAGAGAAAATAACTTTCACACAAAGGAAGACAGGAAGGAAGGAAGGGAGGGAGGAAGGAAGGAAGGAAGATAGGACCGTAAAACAACCAGAAATCAAATAACAATATGACAGTAGTAAGTCTTTACCTACCAATAATAACACTGAATATAAATGGACTAAACTTTCCGAACAAATGACATAAAATAGCCATATGGATAAAAACAAACTCGACCATATACTGTCTATAATAAACCACTTCATCTGTGAAGAAACAGATAGACTTAAAGGGATGAAGAAAGATATCTCATGCAAATGAAAACCAAAAAAGAGCAGAAGTAGCTATACTCCTACTAGGCAAAATAGATTTCAAGACAGAAAATTATAAAATGAAGCAAAGAGGGTCATTATATAATGATAAAAGGCACAATTCAGCAAGAGGATATAACAATTATAAATATATATATCCAACACTGAACAACTCAGATATATAAAGCAAATATTTTCAGTCCCAAAGAGAGATAGACACCAATACAATAATCACCAGAGACCTCAACACCACATTTTCAGCATTGGACAGATCATTCAGACAGAAAATCAATAAAGAAACAATTGGATTTAATCTGCACTATAGAACAAATGGACCTAATAGATATTTACAGGACATTTCATCCAACAACCGCAGAATACAAATTGTTCTTCTCTGCTCATAGATTATTCTCAAGGAAAGACCGTATGTTAGCTCACAAAAGAAGTCTCAAAAAAATTCAAAAAAAATTGAATCTACATCAATTATTTTCTCTCACCAGAATGGAATAAAAGTAGAAATCAATACCAAGAAAAAACTTGGAACATATACAAATACATAGAATTTTAAGAATTTGCTCATGAATGACCAGTGAGTCAATGAAATGATTATGTAGAAAATTTAAAAATTACTCAAAACAAATGAAAATGAAAACACAATATATGAAAACCTATGGGATGAAAGCATTACTAAGAGGAAAGTTTATAGCAATAAGTGCCTATGTCAAAAAATTAGACAGCTAAATAACCTAATGATGTATCTCCAAGAACAAGAAAAATAAGAGCAAATAAAACTCAGAATTAATAGAAGGAAAGAAATTTAAACATCAGAGTAGAAAGAAATGAAATTGAAATAAAAACATAAAAGATAAATGAAAGAAAAAGTTGATTATTGAAAAGATAAATTTAACAAATCTTTAGTGAGATTACTTTAAAAAAAGAGAGAATATCCCCAATAAATAAAATCAGAAAGGAAAAGGGAGACATTACAACTGATACTGCAGAAATTCAAAGGATCATTAGAGACTACTATGAGTAAATATATGCCAATAATTTGCAAAACCTAGAAAGAAATGGATAAATTCCCTAGACACATACAACCTATGAAGACTAAACCAGAAAGAAATAAAAAATCTGAATAAACCAATAACAAGTAACAAGACAGTGGCAGTAATACAATGTCTCCCATCTAAGAAAAGCCCAGGTACTGCTAGCTTCACTGCTGAATTCTGCCAAGCATTCAAAGAAGAACTAATACCAATTTTAATTAAACTAGTCCAAAATATAGAGGAGGAAGGAAGACTCACAAACTCGTTCTGTAAGGCCTATATCAATCAAATACGAAAACCAGATAAAGACACAACAAAAAAAGAAAGTTATAGGCCAATATCTTTGATAAACATAGTTGTAAAAATCCTGAACCGAACACTGGCCAATTGAATTCAGCAACACATTGAAAAGATTATTCATCATGATGAAGTGGGATTTATCCCGGGGATCCAAGGATGACACAACATTAGCAAATCAATCAATATTATACATCATATCAACAGAAGGAAGTACAAAAACCATATGACCATTTTGATTGATACTGAAAAA
>CAUYRT010049093.1:0-131271 GCA_963574885.1 Lepilemur ruficaudatus
CGGCCTCCCAGAGTGCTAGGATTACAGACGTGAGCCACTGCGCCCGGCCTTATTTATTCTTTTAACAGAGTTTTGAGTGTCTGTGATAGTGCCAGATACTTTTCTAGAGACTAGAGATACAATGATGAACAAAGCAAAGAGAGTCCTTGCTCTCATTGGACCTATATTCTAATGGAGGAGGCAGACAATGGGCAAATAAATATATGATTTAATATCAGATAGTGATAGGAGCTATTATTAATAAATCATGTAGTCAGATAGAGAGGAACTATTTCAACGGACTTAAAAAATAGGAGGTCCCAGAGAAATACCTGGTTCTAGATCTTGAGCAAGAATAGTACAAGATAACCTTAGAATATCTCCTTATCCCAGAAACAAATGAGTTACCAAAGACTACAATGTTGTGTATATCAAAAGAACTCAGGAGCCAACTTGAAGAAACTCTTCATCAGCCTGGATTCAGACAAGAGTAGAGCCACAAAAACTATTATGAGAATAAAAGGGTTTATGATGAGAATTTGGATTTACATGAATGTGGAAAAGATGGGAAAAAAGCCAGAGGATCACATCACTAATGTCTTCAGCCTGAAGCTTGACGTGGATTGAAAGGCACAAATTCAAGAAGAGTTTGAGAAGCTTTCACTCTCTCTACCTGCCATGGGTAAAATGAGAGCTCCTGGAGATATCTGCAAAAGCACTGATCCTCCTTCCGCCTTGACAACTTTTGAGCCTCATTGGGTGCCAAGGCCTAGCTGTGAGTTCCCCTGCTCTTACCAGATATGCCACCTGTGGGAAAGGTTCTCTGCCGAGCTAGTTTCCCTATTTACTGGGCCAACTGCACACCACCGACTACTCAATCTAACAGGTTTCATCTCCCCATCAGCCTGCACAATTATTCAAACAAGCCAATCACATCCCCCCATAGGAACCCTGTTTTCACTACCAAGCCTTCCTCCCACGGTCCCTGCTGCTAATTCTATTCTCCAGTGCAAGCCCCATGTGGCCTGTGTGATTTGTAGTATCATCTTCCCCTGGGCTGTGAGTACTCTGTATGTGACTAACAAATTGCCCTTAATTTCACCTGTACAGCTTTAAGTGTTATGTTTTTGGCCATCTTGTACTATTTAGGGTGGGGATCTCTTCTTCACCAACAGGGTGAGTAGGAAATCGTCAGAACATTCCTCCATTTCAATTCTCTGGAAAAACTTGTGAGAAATTGATATTATTTCTTCCTTTAGTGTTTGATGGAGTTGACCAGAAAGCAAAGTGGCCTGGAGTTTTATTTATGAAAAAGTTTTTAACTACAGATTCAAATTTATTAATAGATATAGGGTCATCAGTTTATTTCTTCTTGAGTGAGCTTTGGTAGTTTCTGTCTTTTAAGTTTTTTTTTTTTCATTTCATCTAAGTTGTAAATTTATAGGCATGATGTTATTCATATTTCCTTATTATTCTTTAATAACTGTAGATTCTGTTGTGAGCTCACCTCTGTCATTGTGTCTTCTATCTTTTTCCTGATCAGTTTGGCTAGAGGTTTATAAAGTTTATTGATCTTCTGAAAGAACCAACTTTCGGTTTCATTGATTTCTGACTATTATTTTTCTCTTTCCTGTGTCCTTGGTTTGTGCGCCGGTATTTATCATTTCCTTTCTTCTATTAGTTTGGGTTTAACTTGACCTTCTTTTGTAATAGTTTCTTAAGGTGGAAGCTAATGTCATTTATTTCAGATCTTTTTTGTTCTCTGATATTGGCTGCTATGATGAATTTCCCCCTAAGTAATGCACTAGTTGCACTTCACCAATTTGATATGTTTTGTTTTCACATTAAATACAAAACAATTTCTGATTTCTCTTTAGGTTTCTCCTTTAACCTATGAGTTATTTAGAAGTATATCAATTAGTTTCCAAATATTTGGGAATGTTCCAGGTAATTTTTAAATATTGATTTCTAATTTAATTCTATTTTGATCAGGGAACACTCTTTGTATGACTTTAATGCATTTGAATTAATTGAGACTTATTTTATTGGCTCAGAATATAGTTACTCTTCATGTGCACTTAAAAAGAATATGTATTCTACTATTGCTGAATGGCATATTCCATAGATGCCTACTAGGTCAAATTCTGATCTTCCGTATCAGGTATCAGCAAACTTTTCTTTAAACAGAAGATGGCAAATGTTTTAGGATTTGTGGGCCCTAGAGTCTCTGTCACATTATGCTTCTCTTAAGGTGGAAGCTGAAGAAATTTATTTATGATCTTTTTTTCTTTTCTTACATTGACACTTAGAGCTATCAATTTCCCTCTAAGTACTGTCTTAGTGGTGTTTCACAGAGTTTGATATGTTATGTTTTTATTTTCATTCAGTACAAAATATTGGCACTTAGTGCTATAAATTTTCCCCTAAATCCCACTCTTCTGTTGTAATGTGAAAGCAGCTGTAGACACTGTATAAATGAATGAACTTGTCTATGTCCCAGTAAAATGTTATTTACAAAAATAGATAGAAAATGAAAAGGGATGGATTTAGCTCTCAGGTTGTAGATTGCCAGGTGTTGTTCTAATTTATTTTAGATTTTCTGTGTACTTGTTCCATCAATTATTGAGAGAATGGTATTGAAATCTCTGAATATACTTGTGAATTTGCCTATTTCTTGTAGTTCTATGGATTTTTCCTTATGCATTTTGAAGCTCTGTTACTAGGTAAATAAACATTTAGGAATGTTTTGTTGTCTTGATAAATTGACCATTTTATCATTATAAAATTACATTCTTTATCCTAGTTAAATTCTTTGCTCTGGAATCTACTTCATGTGATATTAATATAGCCAGTTCAGCTATTTTTTGATTAGTGAGAGCATAATGTACCTTTTTCCATCCTTTCACTTTTAATCTATTTGTATCTTTATATTCAAAGTGTGTTTCTTTGAATATAGGCAGCACAGATTTAGGTCTTGATTTATTAATCTTATCTGACAATTTCTTCCTTTTAATTGGAGTATTTAGACAATTTACATTTAATGTGATTATTAATATGGTTAAGTTTAAATATATCATCTTATTTGTTTTTTATCTGATCCACCTGGTCTTTGGTCCTTTTTCCCTCTTTTTCTGCGTTCATTTGGTTTAATTAAATATTCTGTGATTTCATTTTATCTCTATTCCTTGCTTATCAGCTGCAACTTATTTGTTATGTTAGTGGTTGCTTTAGGTTTTATAGTATGCACCTTTACTTTGTCACAGTATACATTCAAATGATATTATAGTATTTCAAATACAGCATAAGAACTTTACAATAGTGTACTTTCCTTTCATTTCTCCTGACCTTTGTGTTATTGTGATCATACATTTTACTTATACATATGTTACAAACTTCACAATATATTGTTATTATTTTTGTTTAAACATTCAATTATCTTCTAAAAGATTTAAATAATAGAAAACACCCATATATTCATCCATGTATTCACCATTTTTAATGCTCTTCATTCCTTGGTATAGATCATAATTTCATCATTTTTCTTCTAACTGAAGGATTCCTTTAACATCTTTCATAGTGTGGATATGTTGGTGATCCTTCAGCTTTTGAATGCCTGAAGATGTGTTTATTTCACCTTTGCTTTTGAAACATTTTTTAAACTGGGTATAGAATTAACAGATTTTTTCAAAGTTGTTGCTCCACTGTCTTCTTTTTTGCATTGTATCTGAGAAAAAAAATCTACTTTCACCTGAATTTTTCTTTCTTAGTCTGAATTGTGTCTTTTTTGTCTGGTTGCTTTGAAGATTACCCTGCTTTTGAGCAATTTGATTATGGTGCTCCTTGGTGTATTTTTCTTCATAATTCTTATGCCTGTGTTTTGTTGAGCTTCCTAGATCTGTGGCTTTATAGTTTTCATAAAATTTGAAAACATTTCAGTTATATTTCTTCAAATAATTTTTCTGTTCCCACTCTCTCTCCTCTAAGTACTTACAAGTATGTGTACATCAATCTGCTTCTATGGTGTGACAGCTCACAGATTTGTTCAATTTTTAAAAATTCCCTGTTCTTTGTGTGTTTTATTTTGGATTGTTTCTATTGCTGTATCTTTAAGTTTACTAATCTTCTATTCTCTTTTGAAATACTAATCTGCCATTAATCACATTCAACATTTTCACTTTATACATTGTAGCTTTAACTTCCAAAATTTTGGTTTGGGTCTTTTGGATATCTTATATAGTCTCTACTTACTTTTTTGAATGTATGAAATAGAGGTATAACTTTTTAAATATTCTTGCTTGCTAATTCTAGTATCTGTTCTGGCTTGGTTTTGATTGAGTGACTTATTTTCTCATGATAGATCATATTTTCCTACTTCTTTCCATGTCTAATATTTTTACTGAATGTTAGATAATGTAATTTTTATCTTGTTGGTTGTTCGATTCTCTTATAAGGATTTTTGAGCTTTGTTCTGGATTACAGTTATGCTACTTGAAAACAGTTTGACCTTTTGGGTCTTGAACTTAAGATTGCTTAGATGAGACCAGCTCAGTGCTTAGTCTAGTGCTAATTAATCCCTGTTGTTCAGACAGAGATCCTTCCATGTGCTATTCACAATGCTTTATGAATCATAAAGTTTTCTAGTCCGGCTGGTGAGGACAAGCACTATTATAGGCCATGTGTGAGTGCTGGGTGCTGTTGGCCCCATATATTTGAAATTTTCTATAATAGAAGTGAAAAGGGATGATAATTTTGGGAAAAGAGATAGCTATAATGAGTACTGTCTTAGGGCGGTCAAGGAAAGCCTCTCTTACCAGGAGACTTTTGAGAAGAGGATTGAGGAAAAGGAAGAAGCAACATGAGGACTAAAATAAATAAGTCTATAGGATTTTTCAGTTAGGAAGCCATTGATGGCTCCAATCCACTTGACTATTTTCAGTGGCGTGTGAGGGAAGAAGTTTGAGTGAATTGAGTGAAAATGAGGAAGGGAGGACAGCATTATTCTTCTGGCAGTTTACTGTAAAGAGAAGAATAGTGACAGTAGTTTCTCTCTTCAAGTAGTATAGGCACTATGCATATCTGACATGGTCCAGGATTTGCCGTGTCTCTGCTTGGAATTGCCACCTAACTGCTGCTCCTTTCCTGGGGCCACTTTTTCTGATCCTGTTGCCTTTTAGTTTTAGGTAGTTTTATTCCTGCCTAGCTGTCCTCTTCAGCCCTGCACAATTCCTTTAGGGAGCCACCTTCACACCCCTTGTCACATACCAGGTTCCCCTTAGAGAGGACTGCTGGGAGCTCCCGTGCTGTTGGAGGATTTTATTTCTTAACCTTTTGCACAAATCGATTCTTCAGTTGTTTGTTCTTCTGCCTGTTCTCCCCTCTCTTGACTTTTGACTCCATTGTTCACTTTCCATTTCCACCTTGTCTTGCCTTTTGGACTAGATTTTCAGCATTGTTTTCTTATCTATAATCTTATTTAGTCGTTAATCAAAAATTAGATCATTTCTGCACTCTGCCTTGGAATGCTTATTTCAACCCAGTCCCACGATCTATGCTGCTTACTAAAAGATAAGCCAGTGACAACACACGTTAGGTTGTTAGCCTACAGTTCTTGATCACCTTCTTTATAAAGCCATGGCTATTTCATGCCCAAATTAGTCTTCCATGGCTGGCTAACCTGGCATGAGAGGTAAAAACACATTACTCTTATAAGCAGCATTCCTGGGCCCATTAACCAGTAACAGAGACCATGGCAGAACTGCTGTTTCTGCATTCAAAGGTCCAATACCCACAGCTCTGGAAACCCTCAGAACACTTTGGTTTTTTCTAAAGCATCTGCTAGGGCATTTTCCCATTACTTCAGTCCTACTCCTTTCTAATGTTCTATGTGACAACACGGTAAGTGTGCATATGCACTTGTGCTGAATAATGAGTCTTATGATGGTTATCTTGAGAAATCACTCAGGCTCTAGTTTGAATTGCAACTGAATTAGCTGCTTCTTTCTATGGAATGTTATTTTTACCTTAAAGAGTGACTGGCAGAGAAAGCATGGTTATTCAGATGTGAGCATTTGGCAGATATTTTCTCAGAAATGAATAAAATGAGCCTATCACTTCAAGGAGAGAAACTGATAGTATTTGTTGTCAATAATAAATTTCAGGGCTTCAAGCAAGAGAGTATGCCTTACATATATGGAGCTTATTTTTGTATTTTTTTAAATTAAAATTTCTCTACAATTATCCAGTTGAAAGCCAGAAAGCTGCTTTTATTAAATGACTTTCCCCATAATTGTTCAGTTATTTGACACAATCAACTTGTGTAATTCTTGTTGTGATAAAGGAGCTATTTCCTGTAAAATAGTATTTTAGTATCCAGAACTACACTTTTAAAATGTGACTTAGCAAATTTATTCTCTTACCAGTAAGGGGCAGCAAATAACAATGTTTGTTTGAAATGCTAAACTATTACCTTAAGTTAATCTGGAACGTGTCCTTCTTTTCTTTCGTGTAATGAATACATCTCTGATCCCTTTTCCACCCTTCTAGCAATGCTAACATCAGAGAGATTAAGGATAAGAGGAACATTCTAAAGGGAAAGAAGTAAATTATAACATTTAAAATACAATACTAAGAAAAGGATAAAATCTGCCAGTCCTTTGTGTTGACAAATGGTGAGTTACTTAAAATTTCCAAGTTGGGTCCTAGTAACTGCCACGTATCAGGTGTCCAGTAATTCACAATCCATTAATGAGAAGGAGAGGATGGAAGTACTGTCTTGCCTTAATTCTCTATTTCCCTCAGAAGATTGGTTTCTTATCTGAGCTTTAGCCACTTGTTTTTTTAAAAAAATTATTTCATTTTAATGACCATTTATCAAGCATGTACCATAAGCCAGGAGCCATTCTAGGTACTGGAGACAAATGATAAACAAAATAGATACAATAACTGTCCTCACGGTGCTTTCTTTTTAGTAGGGGGAAGTTATCCAAACTAAGCAAAGGGTAGAGTAGAATAGAAGAAATTATGAACGTCAGGCGTGAACAGAGAGAAAGATGCTAGTGATGGGATAGACAAAGGCCAAGTTCTAGCACTAGCAAGATTTCTTTAGATACTTCTTTTGAACCTTTCACTGGTTTTTCCCAATCAGAAATGCTGGTGTGAAAAAATGTAACGTTGTTTTTCTTTTATCTGGATGAAATGTTTATCTCAATACCCCTTCCTGTGTGAAGGATATAGCTTAATTATTTTCAAGTGAGCTCAGTTGCTCTGGGAAATTCTGAGTATGTCATGCTTTACTCAAATTCAGAGTCTGCTCTCCATAACACCCTTTCATCCTAGGCTTGGGAAACAATTTCTGTTGTTTGATCTGTTGCCATGCCGTATTGTAATCTTTGAACTATAACTCAGTGTATATGGTACTCATGGGTTCTCTTTCCATGCTGATATCAATATCAAGATGTGATTACAGCCAAGATGTGATCTGCTGTTGTGGTTTCTTCTTGTGCCACAAAGGGACCCTGCAGGGCAGCTGGTGTGAATTCTCTCTGTGTGTGTGATTTTACATCCTATTTGGGATCTTTTGGGAGCACTCCTATGCCACTATAGGCCATAGGATGCTCACTGGGGCTGCATCAGATATTTTTCTTCTCCCATATCCTATGCAGCTATATTTAAGATATAGCCACTACACTTTTCTAGAATAGAAAATTCTGTGGGAAAAAAATTGCGGAATAAAAAACTCCAGTTGCTTAGCATTCCAGAAGGAAAGCAGGCTCAGAAACTCTTAAATTTCACAGTCCTTAATACATTCCAGGGGTTTCTATCATCCATCCCCACAGTTTGCACTAATCATTGGAGGAATTAAATACAACAAATAATCTTTTAATTTTGTCTGTGTTATAGTTATATCAAAGCCAATATCTGCATTTATTCCAGAAAAGTTTCTTTGAATGAGGAAGGGTCAACTAATGAAAAGAAAATTTAGGGAAAAAGTGTATTAAGTAATGCTTAATATATTGACCTATAAGTTCAACTACACTGTTATTTAAGAATAAAACCAAACCAACACATAACTTCTATCTTAAGCACGTTTCTCTTTTCCTTTTACTGCTAAACTCAAAAGAGAAGTCTTCATTTCTCAATGATCCAACATGTAATAGTTCCCAGTCATACGGCATCTATACAATAGAAATAGAAATACTTTGCAATTTCATGAGCATTCTTGTTTCATCTTTACTACTGCACACCTGAATTGGAATGAATACAAGAGTTTTTGTTTTTCCCACAATTCTAATATTGTCTGTGAGTTTTAGATTCACCTGCAGAGGGCAGCAAGTAGTAGTGCAAATCCCTGTTCTTTAAATGCTTAGACTTGAGGTTTGGTAGCAGCAATCGATTATGAATAAAACATGAATGCTTATTCACATTATTTAAAATCAACACTGAAAGCTTGTCTTTACATAAAGAAAGAATTTTGTGACTGCTTTTTTTTTTAATAAAAATAAGCGCTGGGCTGTTAGTGAGAAAGTAGTAAAATTTATTTTTGGTAGCTTTTTATTCCTCTGTAATTTAAGAGCTTTCTTCTAGACAAGGACCTACTCACTGCTCTGAATACTGGGCACCCTGCCTCTCCCTGTGTGGTATCCTATTAGTCCAGTACCCAGAATTCCACAAAATAATTATCTTGTCTTTTATTCCTACTTGTGTTTTCTTTTATGGGTAGTGATAATTTAAGCAGAATAATTATTCTTGTTATAAGCACATTATCCTTCACAGATATATGTAATTGGAACCTAATAATCTAAAATTAAGCTATCTATAAATAGAACAATTTTTATTGCAAGCTGGTATTATTTATTTATTGCATTTTCTTTTCAAAAAATTGTATTTTAATAGATTAGGGGATACAAATGATTTTTTGTTACATGGATGACTTGTATAGTGGAGGAGTCTAGGCTTTTAGGGTACTCATCACCTGAGTGTGTCCATTGTATTCAGAAGGTAAGTTTTCATCCCACACCCCCTCTCCCAACCTCTCCCTTTTGAGTGTCTAATGTCCACTATGTCATTCTGAATGATCATGCATACCCATTGCTTAGCTCCAACTTATAAGTCAGAACATGTGGTATTTGTTTTTTTGGACCCTGGTTACTTCACTTTGGTTTCTGGTTACTTCACTTTGGTTTCTGGTTACTTCACTTAGGATAATGGCCTCCAGTTCCATCCAAGTTGCTGCCAAAGACATTATTTCATTCTTTTTCATGGCTGAGTGTGTGTGTGTGTGTGTGCGTATCACATTTTCTTTATCCACTCAACAGCTGAAGAGCACTTACTTAGGTTGGTGCCATAAAAGATGGTATTTTAAAAGTAAGTTTTACTTCGGTAAGGACAGGAGAATGAAGCAGGACTCTCTAATACCTAAGTAAATGATCAAATTAATAATTACAAAAACTTAAAAAAGTAGGAGGAGGGTAAAACTTACCAGCTGCAACAAAACAAAGTCAGAAACTAATGCTATAAATGAAAAAAATGGGGCAAAGCAAGAAACAGAAAATACTGTCCCATTGTATTATACCTCCTAACCTTGCCTTTACCTTCCAGAACAATTATTGGGGAAAATGAGTCTAGAGTATCATGAAAATTCTCACTAATGTCATCTAACTTGCAAATATAGGGACTGAGGAATTAAATAGGCAGCCCTGAAGAAAATGAAAGAGAGACCCACAAAAATAAAACCCAAACTGCATTCTTGGGAATTCGTCAGAGATGAGAAGGGCTAATAAAGTTAGTATCTTTCACGGAACAGTGCAATGTTGGAAGGACAACCAATCCAAGAATCCACTCATGATCGTGTCTCAGCAAAGAACTCAGACGCCAGGTCTCCAGCAACGGGAATACTCCACAGCAGTGCTCCAACCCTGCCACCCCTGCATGCTCCCATGCTTGAAAGAAAGACCAGCTGTTTACAGTTAAGATGAGAAATGATTCAAGGAAAATTCATCTATGCTGTTTTGAACTGGGTAGTGATACCTGATGTTAAATGTAATCAAAGTATAAATAAATCACATGGCAATTATGAAACTATAGCAGAGTAAAAAAGGAGAAACAGAGGAAGAAAGGAAAAAAGAAAAGAATGAATGAAGGAATGATGTGGGATTTCACTCAGGGGTCCTCCAGCAAAGGAAGAAAAGAAAGAATGAAAAGAAGGAATGAAGAAAGAAAGAAAAGAAGAATGGAAAAAATGAAAGAAGAAAGGAAGGAAGGGAAAATGAGAGACTCCAGGTTCATAACATGCAAAAGTCTAGAAGTAAGCATAAAGCAAACTGCAGAGGCAGATTCCCCATGAATGTTTTATGCTATGCAGTAACATAACAAAATAAACAATTCAGTAAATGAAGAGCTAAAAAACAAGACAATTAGAATAAACAGGTTAAAAGGAGGTTTCAGAAAGAAGAAAATGATCTGAGAACCAATCCATATTTGTAAATCTAATAAATTGTAATAGCAATGGATAAGATAAATTATAATAAAATGGAGTAAAGGCTTGAGACAATTGTAACTAATGCAAAAGAGAAAGCAAATTTAAGCAATTTTACTTCCATTACTGGTAACATGATTAACTAAGTACCTAAACAGATCCTATTGCAGAAAACAACTAAACTTGTTGAGTAAAAATATTTTTAAAAATCTTAAATGCATGCAAATGTTGGGAAAAAAGGAAAAAGGTAAGTACTACCTAGGCCAAAAATAAGTTAAAGGTTGGAACCCTGAGAGAACAGTAAAGCACCGACATTAGATTTTTGCCTTGATGGTATTTGCTGAGCACAGATGATTAGTTTTTAAGGGTTTAGGGATGGGAGACATAGCCCATGACCCACACAAGTTCAAGATTATATTAGGAGATACCTTCTAGATAAAACAAGAACTCCAAAGTATTATACTCCTAATTTAAGAATAAACCCTGACTCTATTCTGGAACTGAAGAAAAACAAAATTTCCCATCTCGAAACTTGATTATTTCACCTTGATTCTGATTGCAGGTGGAAAGAATTTCTCCTGAAGATTCATAACCACAATCTGGCTTCCATTCAAGTTTATGTTCAGAATTCACACTATCTGGTGGATGAACCACACACACACAGAAAAGCAAAAAACGTCAAGTCAATGATTTCATTTAAATTGATACAGCATTGATAATGCCCACAGACATTCCTCTGGTGAAGGAATCCACCTTCATCTCAGGCCTCAAAGAATTTCCACAGATAAAGTTCAAATGAAAATGGGCAGCTCAAAGTATAGAGTAAACACATAGGGTAACAAGGCACCAAGAATGAGAGCAAAATGAACAACGTTAAGGCTCAAAGGTCTTCAGACACAGGAATTGAAAGACTGAAAAAATAAAAATAAGTTTGTTTACAGTGTTCCAAAAATAAACATACATAGAATCATGAGTAAAGGGCAAATAGATGTATAAAACCCAACAGTTCTAGAAATGAAAAATAGAAATTTAAAACTCAATGGATGATTTTACACAAAACTGTCTATAATTGAAACCCAGGGATATAAAGAAGTAGAAAATACAAAAGAGACGTGAAGGATGGAAGAAGATAGTTTAATATTTGTCTAGTTGGAATTCTAGAAGGGAGAGAGACAGAGAATAAGGTAGGAGCTATATTTGACAATGTTGTCTGAGCACATTTTCAAACTTGTGGGAGAAAACAAGCAGGGTCCAGGAACCTCAGTGAACCCCAAAGAGGACAACTTAGAAGAAACCCAAATTTAAGATTCACTGTAGTTAAACTGCAAATCATTAAACAAGAAAAAGAAGGGAAAAAAAAGGAAGAAAAAGGAAAACATTCTTAAAAGTTTAGTGGAATTTTTTCTTAGTAAGAAATTTATCCAAGTTCCATTCCTATCATGTCTCTAAGAAATATTTTGTCTTAATCTTTCCTGCAAATTCTTGGAAAAGAGCTAGAAAAACCCATTCTGTAAATCCTCTTCCTAAATAAAAGAAAATGAGAGTTTTTTTGTTTGTTTGTTTTTTGGTCAGTTGGAAAGCTTCTATTTTAGTTGACGCCTGTAAGATCCTTTAAGAGCAGTATCAGGAAATGATATGAGCACCTTATCTTTGAACAGGTAAACGAGGTATTCCAATTATGCTAGTATCACGAAGTTAAATTCAGCTGAGTTAAGTTGACAAAGTACAAGATACAGTTTGCTCTGAAGATTCAACAGAGTTTCACTGTGCGGCATAATGGTTACCAGCAAACTGAGCAGTAGGAAATAAACACCCCGGTCTTTGTACAGGCCACTTCGTCCTGCTGAACCCAGTCGCTGACGTGAAACGCAGAGTTCAGCACAGCACGGGAACCCGCGAGGCGACTGTGACTGCGCATGCTCCAAGCTCCGACCAGGCCGCCTACGAACGGCTCCAACCCCAAAGCGAGCGCAAGGGGGCAGACGTGGTTGCGGATTTTACGTCTGCTGCAGTGGAACAGTCTTTGTGGCTTCTGAGTCCGTTTAACCTCTCAGCAATCAAGTCGCGGAAACCCTCCAAAGCTCCACTCCCTAAATTGCGGCTGTGTATGCTGAAGTGATACTATAACCAAAAGGAGGAGGAGGGGGAGAGGAGAGAAAAGAGGGAAACAAACAAACAAACAAAAGCAAACAAATTCACTTTTCTCCAGGAAGTTCCCTTTCACGCATATTTGGGAATAGGTACAGATGTTTGTTTTTTTCTATCGCTTCCTCTAACATAGTTTCCTTAAAATTAATAAAGAAACCTCTAACATAGTTTCCTTAAAATTAATAAAGAAACACTTGTCTCTATAAGATATGTACAAACATGTTTATTTAACCAGCATTGTATAACTTTTTCTTCTCAGCTTCTTAAATGTCAACACTTTTTTTCCTTTTGTTTCTATCAAGATTTATTTTGGGAGGGAACAGTTGAAAGAAGCTGTTTCTCAAAATTTAATACGTAGTCCAACGTAATTACATTCAAAGCTATCCTTGTGTGAGATTGGAACTCAGAATAAAATGCATTTGCACTGGAATACTATTAGTATTTAGTAACAATATTTCAGTAACTACTTTTACTGATTTTTGTTTTTTAATTCAGGAAAATAAAAGGAAACGTCTTTGTTCTAAGTTGAGTTTTTAAAATGAGAATGCTCACTCTTTAATTTTAGTGAGGTGAGGTGAAGTACCAGAGGTGAAGTTATGGTAGGTGTCATGGTCAAATGAGGGAGACTCACTTTATAGTTCAGGCCTTCTCAAACACTATAGGAAAACACCTGGACACTTAAAATCCATGTCTGATGCACATCATTATTCTTTTGTAGTTTTCTTAAAAGAATGCTATAAGAAATTTTGAAATCATTAAGTTAAAGCCAACACTCATTATTTCAAGAATATCATTTATTTTACATTTTGCTATGTTTTTGGGCTAAGCAACATCAAATTCCAGCAGACATTTATTTTTATTACCCTCAACAACAGCAACAAACTGGGCAGATTTTTATACTTCATAGACTACTAATATCCATGTTTGAACATTTTCTATAGTTTGGGCAATTGATATTAAAATTATTAAAAATAAACTTAATTGGTTTTTCTTGTCTTTTTTAAAAACTAAAGGTAACAACTTATATATTATTTTTAATTAATGGGAAGATTTTGAGAAAGAAAATGCATTGAAATTTTGGCTCAGGTTTAATAGCATACATGTACAACTCTAGTTCAGACATTATTCAATGGAAAATACAAATATAAGAAATCTATTATCCAACCTGAGCCTCCAAATGTTTTGCATATGATGTACTAATGAGAATAGGGAAAATGACAGAAGATTCCCGACGTATGCATGCAATTATAATTGGAGTTATTTCTGTATAAGTATGGCAAGTAGAATAGATAGTATTTAAACCTTTAGATTGATAGGAAGATACAATAGAAAACAAAGCTTAACACAAAAACTCATTGCTGAATTCACTTTCATGTTTTGAAACACCAGCATAACTAGAGACACAAGAGATAACAACATGAACTTGCAATTTACCTTTTATTTCCTTTTTTTTAGAAACATGTCATGAGAACCTGAGTTTGTGGATAAAAGGATGACCATAGCAAACAGGGCCTTGGGAGAACAAGGGGAGTCCAGTTCAGTTAGCCAGAGTTAACATATTGAGTGTTTCACAAGATTGGTGTGATTCTCAGGTGCTTGCTGTAGTATAGCATAGTTTTAAAGAGTTGACATTTTTGTATTTGGTCAACCTACCTCTTTTAAGATGCTTAAGCTAAGTGAAACTGATAAGAAATGTTGTTTCTCCAACTTTTAAAAATATAGAAAGTGATTTCTATATTCTCAGGAAGAGCTGTTTCTCTCTCTTTTTTTTTTTTTTTGAGACCAAAGTCTCACGGTACTCTGGGCTAGAGTGCCGTGGCGTCAGCCTAGTTCACAGCAACCTCCAACTCCTGGGCTCAAGCAATCCTCCTGCCTCAGCCTCCTGAGTAGCTGGAAGTACAAGCATGTGCCACCATGCCCGGCCAATTTTATATATATATTTTTAGTTGTCCAGCTAATTTCTTTCAATTTTTTGTAGTAGAGACGGGGGTCTTGCTCTTGCTCGGGCTGGTCTCGAACTCCTGAGCTCAAAAGATCCTCCCGCCTCGGCCTCCCAGAGTGCTAGGATTATAGGCGTGAGCCACCGTGCCCGGCCAAGAGCTGTTTGTTTTGAGCTAAAGAACATATAGCAATTTCTACTTCACTGTAGAGTTATTTCCTACTTTAAAATATTATTCTCTTTTTATCTACATACAAATTGTGAAACAGAGAAGGAGTGGGGTTAGCAAGGCATGTGAGAACATTCACTTTAGGTGAGCTGGAAGCCAATAGCTTAGTTTTAATATGATCAAGTGGATTTACTTGTCATTTCTGTTTTAAAATAATAACCAAAATATTATGTTTAGAAATAGGCCATGTAAAGCATTTTCATATATTGCATAATTAACAATGTATAATTACCAAACAGCTTATGAAATTTATTATTCATAGACATTTCTAGAAAATTAGTGTTGTATAAATTGCATGTATTTCATTATCAGATATTCCTTAAACATTAAAAAATAAGGACTACTTTCCTATTTTTAGCAAGCTCTCAGTTTTCTTTTTGATAATAACACACTTGTATTTCTTTTATTAAATATAAGATTAAAGATAAATCAGCTGTTTATACTTTAGTTACTAGAACACAGTGAAATGGACCACGTTTACTTAGAAATCAGTATTCAAAAATATTTGGTATAAGTGTGGAAAGGACATTAAGAAATAAACACATGTTCTAAGTAACTTACAGTACTATTTTTTTGTTTGCATAAAAATCAAAAACTCATTAAGAAATTAGGGATATTTAAAACAAATAAGGAATTATAGGACATCCCCCTTCCCCGTAATGCATCTGACTCCAAATAAGGAATTATTGGAGATAATATTGTGTGATGCTGACTTCAAGAACAATATGGATTCAGTTTCAAGGGGGAAGGGGAATTTAATCTGTATTTTAAAGGATAAGTTGCTTAACATCAAGGAGGTGGCCTTTCAGGTGATGGTGGAGTGGAAAGCCAAGAGAGCAATGGAAATAAGAATGAGGAAGCGGCTAGGAGCCGTGGCTCACGCCTGTAATCCTAGCACTCTGGGAGGCCGAGGCGGGAGGATTGCTCAAGGTCAAGAGTTCGATACCAGCCTGAGCAAGAGTGAGACCCCCGTCTCTACTAAAAATAGACAGAAATTAATTGGACAGCTAAAAATATATAGAAAAAATTAGCTGGGCATGGCAGCGCATGCCTGTAGTCCCAGCTACTTGGGAGGCTGAGGCAGAAGGATTACTTGAGCCCAGGAGTTTGAGGTTGCTGTGAGCTAGGCTGATGCCATGGCACTCTAGCCTGGGCAACAGAAAAGAAAAGAGTGAGGAAAGCACATTGTGAGTGAGGACAGTGGGGAGAGGAGCCAGATTGGAGAAGAGGGCATTTGTTGGGGCTAAGGGGGACAGTGGGAAGTAAGATTTTCCACATGGCGGTACTGTTCTTATTAATATTAAGACCCTAAAAGCCAAGGAAAAGAGTCTGGATGCAATGTAATAGGCAATAGGGAGCTATTATTGAGTAGTTTCTTTACATGTTAATATTCTCATATAAATTATATAAATTCTTATATAAATTAGTCATATTTTTTCTAATACTTAATAGAGCCTAAAATTAAGCTTCTAGTTTTGTTTTCAGCTTAAAATTCTCATTTCAAAGATTCCTCTTTATTATTTAAAGGATGAAAATAAGACCCTAATCTGGAACATAGGGGAAATCGTCTCTGACTACAACAACAGAAGAAATTAATGCTGAAATAATTGCAGTTATGATTTTAATAGGGTGGAAAGATCAAATTACATCCTTCTAGAAAGCTAGGCAAGTTTTGAATATGCCAGGCTTTTAGTAAAAGGAATGGTAGAACACAGTGAAAGAAATGACTGGTGAGTACCCACAGAGGGACATTTCTGTAGCTGTGGATAGGGTAGTGGGGAGTTAATGCTCTATCAGGGAGAGCCAGGAGCAGGGGTTCAACTACTTGATTCTCTCAGAGAAAGGCAGAGAAAGGCAGTGGGCCATGCAGAACACCAGGTTCTCTGTCAAATGCCCTCTGACTCCTACCAGATTTTCTATAGAGAATAATGATAATAATGCTAATTTCTATTTTGCAGGCCTTTAGTGTTTTTCAAGAGCATTTGATTTATCTCATTTTCCTTAGTCTTTCAACTATAGTCGAGAAAAGCAGGATAAATGAAACTTGCTCAGAATCAAGTTAATGATTAGCAGAAGAACAGGATTCAGATTTAGCCTTTTCTGATTGCAAATCTATTCCTCTAAACTGCTGCTTTATATGTAATGAAAAACTTTTATTCCTTGCTCGAAAAAATATAAACAATATGCTCATTGAAAATAGGTTCAATAGCTTTTTTAATAAGCCGAATGTTTTATAATCCACTTAAGCAATGTTGATGTGATTTTTATTTCTGTTTCTGTTCAGTTTTGCCCGCTAGGTGCTTTTCATGTAGTAGCAAAGTAGTTTTCTGGATTCTGAGTGGGAGTCTACTAGTAAAATGGTGGTGAAGTCTCATTTTCACTATTTCATAACTATAGTCCCACAAGACAAGTAACTAGGAGCTTTAAAGCAGTGGTCTCTAGACCTAAAGCTCCAAGCTTCACCTTCATTAGAGTAACCTGCGATCCTAGGTAAAGACTAAGATTCTTGGACTCCACTGGGAACTCACTGATTTAGATCTTTGAAGTTCGCCTTTGTTACAAGCATCACAGGTGATTTTTACGCACATTGCACATTGCTTTTTAAAATCTGAAATCTTGCTCCTTCCTGTTGCAAACTCTCCTTCCTCCTACTCTTCTTCTTTCATCTTCCACAGTGTGCTGTGCTAAGGAGGTCAATTTGTTTTTCCAGCTCAGTTCTTCTTAACGTCAACTTGTTTTGCAAAATGACACACACTCTCTCACACACACACACACTCTCTACTAGGGTTACAGACAGATGCAAATTCTAGCGAAGCCAGCTAACACAAAGAAAAAATGGTCAATATGTATCTGTGTGTGTGTGTCGGGGGGAGTGGAGGGGAGTAAAAGTTTCCTTTGTTAACTGGGTTGGAGTGGGGGAAACCACAAGGCAGCAGATCCAGCCATATAATATAATTATATAATAATTAATAATGATACAACATACATAATAAATATAATTTTTAGTCATGAATGTTAATTAAACATAGCTGAGGAATATTGATAGAATATAATGAAAAGATGTTGTGGAGCATAGGAAGCTTTGCTACATCTCCATAAACCAATACGTTCATTTTAGTGTCCCTGTAGAGGTAGAAAGTCTCCATGGTAAAAATCAGAACTGTGACTGAACACAAACTTTACTGCACAACTGCTTTGACAAGATTTATTGTTGTTACTGCTATAAAAATAATATCATACTTTTTTCCTCAAACAGAAGTTTTAGGGTTTCTGGTCTAATCAGAAAATGTAAATTCTCTGAAAAAATTCTATCCTGTGGTGGATTTGAAGTATACCATGTTTTGCACAGAGAAGATAGTCTATATCAATAGCCCAACATTTATTAAAATGTTGGATCCAGCCTGAGCAAGAGTGAGACCCCGTCTCTACTAAAAAAAATAGAAATTAATTGGCCAACTAAAAATATATAGAAAATACTAGCTGGGCATGGTGGTGCATGCCTGTAGTCCCAGTTACTCGGGAGGCTGAGGCAGGAGGATTGCTTGAGCCCAGGAGTTTGAGGTTGCTGTGAGCCAGGCTGACACCACAGCACTCTAGCCTGGGCAACAGCATGAGACCCTGTCTCAAAAAATAAATAAATAAAATGTTGGAAAATATGTCTCTTAATAAGTTCCTTATTTTAAATAATGAGAGTAATCATATTGATTCAAAAGCCCAAGAAAATTTATCATAATATCATAAGAAAATATTTACTTTATTCATAAAAAAATATTAATTTGCTTTCAGAAATATTTTCTAGCAAAACAAAGGTCTGCATAGAATCATTGTAGTTATTAGGAAGATTTTAGAAACAAAACAAAGTTTCTGAAACAAATTACTTTAGTATGGACACTTTTTGAATTAAGCAGGATTATTTTTGAAGGACTTTGTGATATGGTAAGTAAAAATCTTTCATGCTTCCTTTGTACTGCAATACAGTAAGCCTAATTCTCTGATCTATAAGTCAAAAATAGTCCTGTATAAATTCATGAGAAAATAATTTCTTCCTTGAAGTAAAGAATGGATTTCAGCAATAAACTTATGATCATCCCCACTTTCAAGCTATTTGGTGGAGCAAATCAACATATTTACTAATAATTGGCTTGTGGTTAATTCTCCATTTACTTTTGACAAAAAACTCTTGGAAACAGAGAGAGAAGCTTAACATTGAGCCAATGAATATGTGGATTATGCTTTGCTAAGGGAACTTTTAAATTTGAAAAAAACATAACTGATACAAGCAAGGAACATGCATACTCTAGGACAAGTTAGGGGTGGGTAGGTGGGAAATCAAAGTTACCAGAAAAGGGAAAGGAAGATCGGTTTTGGATATTAATAATGGAAATTGGTCCTACTTAAGAATGAAGCCAGCAACTACCAGTACCTGGATAAGCTGTTTGTAATATGGATTTGACCCCATGGGTCATTGTAAAATAAAACAAAACAAAAACCCAAACCCAAATCCTATTAACCTAGGAAATCCATATTCTTAAACTGGTCCTACAATAAAGACCATGTTTCTCAAGCAGAGGTATATTTTTTAGCACAGTTTATATACAGCTATATCTAATGATAGAGTACTGGACTGAATTACTGCATTTAATATCTGGTAGTTTGACTTCCTATCTTTATTTGGTTCCTTGTCCTGGCTTTTCAAACATCCTTCACTTGAAAAGATTTAGACAAGTAGAGCAAAAATAAACCCTTCACTTACGGTATTCTACTAGATTTGAGCCTCATCCCAACTCAGATCAAAGGGCAGTATCTGTATTTAGGTGAGCCTTACTCTGCTTGGATTGTTGATGGGCTGTGTCTCTTAGAGTTTCCCAATATATAGATATATAAATTTCTGAGATGGGTGTAAACAAACTAATTTAACAGATTATTTTAACTTTAGCAAGGTCTTTGAATTAATAAATCACAGGCTCAAACTTTGGTAAGTGAGATGGGGCAGGGGAAGGAAACAGAGAATGATGGAAGCTCTATAGCAGGCTTTGGCTGTCAACACAGCACAAGGGCCCTGAAAGACGAAGTGAAGCAAGGATGGAAGAGGTGGCTGAGAGCCTCATGGACCTGTCAGTTTTGAGGTCATAGAGAAACCTCATCTACCTGTCAGTTTTGCTTAGGCCAGATGTGGTCATTAGCACCTGTGAGCTCTGACAAGTCTTTATGTGGTTAACCTACTCCAAAAAGAAGTAATCATCTCACCAATAGGCCCTTTCTGGTGAGTTCCTCCTTTCAGTTAAGGACATTATCTCCGAGACTCATGTCTCTCCCTTTGCCTGCCTCTTAAAGAATTTGCTATAACCTGTAAATTCTACCTTTTCACACCATCTCTCATCTGTTTCTTCCTTTTTATTCCCATTGCCAGAATCAAGTTCAGGGCTTCATCACCTCTTGTCTGGATTATTGATTTGCTGTCTAGCAGGAAGTCATCTCCACTATTCTCTCTGCTGAAATCCAGTCAGATGTCAGATAATTTTTTTTTTTCAGATTTGCCCTAAACTTGTAATATTTCTGCTAAAAAAAATTCAGTGATCACTCACTGACAGCAATAAAACTGATTGCAGACTTCTTTTTCTGACATTGAAAGTCAAACACAGTAATGCCCAATTTTTATTTTAATCTCCTTTTCCTCTATAACTTTAAATAGTTGGCAAATTCACTGCTATTTCATGAACATTCCCCACCAAATATTTGCATGATGTGGTCTGTATTCCTGATGTTGCCACCTCCTTGAGTGTGTTCTTCCATTTCTCTGTCCAAATGTTGTTTGACACCTGATTTAGATACATTCTTTACAAAATTTTTCTGATTTTTCTCAATCAAATGTGATCAATTTTCCTCTGTACCATTGTAACTGTGTAAACCACTTCATGCCAGGTCTTTGATTGTTCTTTTCTATTACAGTTTTCATTTTTTCTTGTTTTTCCTTTTAGATTGTGAACATATTAAGGGAAGAAACTGTACTTTATTATTTCCTGAACCTTATATGTAGTACATATCTCAATGTCTTGTATAAAATGAGAACTCTGTAAATATATGTTCGGTTGAGAGCAATGTGTCACAGATATATATTAATAAAAATTGCTGTAATGTACTTTCATCACCCCAACAGGAAAGAATATTTACAATACACATAAAGGTACAAGTTAAAAAAAAAAAAGGTATATGTTGTGTTTTTCAAATGATTTTGGTTGATGATAACCCTTCCCAAAGGTAGTCTATGACCTCGCTGGTTAAAATAAAATAAAATCTTCTCAAAAGCATGGTTCTATTGTTTTCAAATCTCTGTATAAATATGGAAGAAAAACTGATGGAATTGTCTTGGGTCACTGAACTGATACAGTGACTAATTGTGATATATAATATGATATATATACATATATAATTAGTGCAATGTGAGTCTTTGCCTGTTCATTTCTACCAACTGGAAAACTAGAGATTTTGTAAAGTCAATGAAAAGTTCTAAAAGTTCCTATTACATTCTGTACAATAAAAGGGAAATGATGTTCAGATGAAAGGTATGGAGATGCTGAAGTGCAAAGTACCACAGACAGAAACTGAGCTTATTAATATTAACAGAAATGAAATATATTTCACATTTTAAAAAAGATGTTAGGAGTATAATAACTATGGTGAGTAACCTAGGATATTTGGTACCTTAAATTTGATTCCTAAATAAACAAGGGGCAGTCATAACAGCCTCCCCCCAGCCCCTTTGATTTCAAATGTTGATAAGAAATGGTTAAGACAACAGTCTTCTAGAAATTTATTTTAAACCGAATATATTAAGTATGCACAAGTCCAGTATCCAGAATTATTTTGCCATACCTAATCCACTTTATTATTACTCTTTACTACCTAAAGACAAAGGCAATATCATTCTCTGACTTTTACATTTATTCCAGTCATACTAAATAAGAGTTGATACCTCTTTCCCCTCTCCCCTTTCACCATGGGTAAGATGGAGAAGGGGCAAGAATGGTTAGATAGGAGAGATGTGTGCTTTGTCATGAATTATATCTTTCCTAGAAAGTAACAGAATTGTATAATAAAACAATAGGATTATATAGAAATTATAGGTTCAGGTATGTTGTTAATTGAAAATTTCCCTATAATTGTTGTAAGACATGAACCTAAAAAAATCACTGTCACTAATATTATATATATATATGTTTTTTTTTTCAGTTAGCTTTTTAGGAATATTGCATAGGCAAACTATTGTTTATAACCTGCATAAATTATTTTCTAATTTTGAGTACTCTAGTATAATGATCAAATCAATAAATTTTGTATTTGTGTTGCTGTTAAAATATAAATTATATTCTTATCATTTTAGCAGTTTTAATATATTTTCCTCTAAAAGTTTAAATGTTTTCTTATTTAGCATTTGTGTAGTTACTTCCCTCCCCTCAAAACCCCACCCTTTAATAATAAATTTTCTTTAAACTAACATCGACATCGCACAAGTTTTTGAAATGCTTTTTTGAAGTCTTCGTTAAAGATTGTATAAATCAGTGGATTTATAAGGGAATTGAGATATCCAAGCCATGTCAAAAAATTTGACATTTCTTCAGAAATTTTACATTTTTCACAGACATTAACAACCAACTCTTTTACAAAAAAAGGAAGCCAACATATTACGAATGCACCCAAGATTAATCCCAGGGTGGTGGCTGCTTTGCGTTCTCTTGTGCCTGAGATCCTTTGCCTTCTCCAAGATTTCTCATGCTTGAATTCAGACCTGGGACTTTTCACTGTGCTATGAATTTTATCAATGTCTGTTGATGGATCAGATAAAGACTTTTCTAGCACATAGGATGTGGAGACCAGTCTGGTGCTTTTCTCACCACTCTCCAAAAGGACTTGGCCATTCAGCTCCTCTTTTGCAATCCTGCTCGCTTGTCTCTTGTGGTATAATGTCTTTGCTGCCCTATATATTTTGTAGTAGAGGATCAAAATCAATGCTAGTGGGATGTAGAAGGCTCCAAATGTTGAGTAAATGGTGGAAACAATGTGGTCGTGCTTGATGATGCATTCATCATCTCGGCTAGTTCCTTGGTGCCTCCAGAATAGAGGAGGCATAGAGATAAAAACGGATATAATCCAAACTACTGTAATCATAATGCCGGCATGCTTGGGGGTCCTTTTCCTGGCGTACTCAACGGCATCTGTGATTGCCCGGTACCGATCCAAAGCTATAGCTGAGAGATGCAAGATGGAGCATGTGCAGCAGGTAATATCCACACTCAGCCAAATGTCACAGACCACTTGCCCCATAATCCAGCTCTCTCTCACAATGTACACAATGCTGAAGGGCATCACCAGGACAGCTACGAGAAAATCTGTGACGGCTAGGGAACAAATTAAATAGTTGGCTGGGTGGTGCAGCTTCCGGGTCACAATAATTGCAGCAATCACAAGGGAGTTGATGGTGGTTGTCATCAGTGCCAGCCCAGAGAGCGTGAGGGACACCAGAATTTTGGGTAGCATTCTGTTTAACAGCTCCTCTGAGGTCAAGTTTTGACCAGATGAGTTTAAGAAATCCATTTTTTATGTTTTAAAAGATTAATATAGCTGAAAAATGGATACCTGTAACAAAGGAAGGGAAAAAATAGTTCAGAGAAACCTTCAAGAATTTTTCTCTTCCTTTCAGAATACTTTTTAAAAGTATATGTGTATTTTTCCAGAATATTCTACGGATTTAAAAAATGAAGTTCAGATTGCAGGCTTTCTTTTCCTTTTCATTTAATTTAAGAGAAATCCAGTGAGAACAGTAACAAACAGTAACTTCAAAAACATTTCTTAAAATACAGCTCAAATAAAACAATTTTCATAGATAAACTAGACTTAGACTGTTAGCGAAATCTCTACCATTACAGAATTGTTTTTTAAAACTGTACCCTAGCTATGTTTTTTTCTTTGTCCACAGCAGAAAAAGTTTTAAAGCACATGTCATTAGTATATATTTGTGCATTATATAATATAATATGAGGATATATTACATTAAGGGCAGTATTCAAAATGATAGACAATTTTGTACTTAATTCAAAGTTACATTGAGAACATTATCATTGGGCTGTGGAGACTAAAGGAAATCTTAGTATATTTACTTCAGGATATAGAGGTTATATAAAAGGAAACAAGCAGAAAAAAATTTAGTGATCTCTAGCATTCTATGATCATTTTATGAAATTAGGAAAATGTCAGAATGTTTAGTAGACTTTGTGGATATAAGTAGTTTATTTGCTTTAAAAGGATAAAATAAGATTAGTTGGAGTCAAATAACCATATAACCCTACCCATTATAACAATGACACACATGACCAAATAACCACTTACCAAGTGAACTTGTCAGTAAGGAGAGCTCATAATAGTACTCACCCTGAAAAGGAAATTACTCTTCTTTGTAAGTCACCATTGTAACAACCAGATTACCTAACTTCTATAAGAGGACTCTCCACACATAGCTTATATTTTTTTGCTTTAGTCCATGCTATTACTTAATTAAAAGTAAAAATAAAAGCATTTGGAGTGTAATAAAATAAGATTAATACCTTTAATAAGACAGCTTCCCTGCCCCCCCCATCAATCCTCTTCTCTTTAATAACTCTTTAGTAGCTACAGGTATCTTAGGAGAAGACAAAGAGAAAGTAGAAACCTGAAACTTTATTCTTAGTTATAACCATTACTGTATTTTCATGTTCCTTAAATTATATTTACTTTATTTTCTTCATGTAGCTCTTAGACTTTGTGCTCTCGTTCTATTCACTCCCCTTCCCTCACATTGTTTCCATTCTTTTCAGCCTATTATAAGGGTTATGAAAATTGATATTGGATCACAGGGCATGAGACATAACGATGTGCTCATAGGCACCATCAGGACTGTCATTAAAATCCTCAATGTGCGTTTTCAGTATCAGTGAACCTCACAGTCCTTAACTATTTCCCCCAGAAACACAGTAGATTAATTGATTTCTACCTTACTTCCAATTTTCCCCCATTCTTACATCATAAAATTTGTGCTATATATTTTTTTTATTTAAAAATCCTTGATATATTTTTAATTGGCTAATTCCTTCACAGTGGTGTTTATTTAGTGTTATAGGAATTGATTGAAAGTGCTAGCATTTTTCATACTATAGGCAAAACTAACTTTCCACTTTAATTTGCCTGATAAACAGTTTTGGCAGGAGATAATCCTGAAATTACCTTTTGTATAGAATTTTAAAGAAGAGAAACCTTGTGTGGGTTTCCATAATAAAAATTAATTCTATAGAAAAGTGGACCAGCTTAAAATTAGAAGGTGAATTATTTTGCAATTCAACTGATTTCTCTAAGTGTCACATCGTAGCATTTAAATTAAGCTCAATAAAATAGTACTTAATGCTAAGAAAAAAATCAAAATTTTTGTTGTATTTTAGAATTGTATAATAAAATTCATGTGTCATATAAATTACCTTACAGTTTACCAAACATCTTTTTAATATTAAACTGAGAAACTTAATTAATCAGAAGTTTAATTAAGTTATAGACAACAAAGAAAACAGGAAAACAAATGCAGCCAATCACAATTGGGTTTTATTTTCTTTTCGTCTTATTTTTCTTGCTGTTTACAATTAGCAATTTAACAGACTGTTTGCCTTCATTAATCCAGGCGTGGCCTCTGACCAGATTCCTTCATGTTTCTTTATATCTTAAGTTACTACTGTATGTTCTCATGGAGCTAGGGGCTGCCTCTGGGTTACTGGACATAGACTATGTTACACATGTCTCTTTTACTCTTAGAACATACACTGGATTCTGTAGTTCGAATGTCTTCACTGGGAAATAATCAAGATTACTCTTTCAGCAGAACCTGTAGTCTCATCAGTTATATGTAGCCTTCTTGATAATCAGAGAGAGAGAAAGCTTCTGCAGCCTTTACTCAGCACGAATATTTGCCAGTTTGTTGATCTAGCCACATGATGCACTTACTCCCCTGGTTATACACAGTATTTTTAATCTAATGTGTATTTATATTCAGGTGTCTGTTTGATCTTGATATCCAATTATATTGTCCTCTGGTTAAACTGTTTGCTCCTAGAGACATAGTTTAATTTACTTTGTATTGTAAATAACCTGGGTGGGAGAGTCATACACAAATAGTTTTTGTAAAAACATTGTAAAGTGGCAAGATAGTAAAATTCAGTTCTATTTAGACCGCATGAGAGCATACAAGTTTGCTGTTTCAATTAGAATAATAATAATATTCACCTTTTCTAAGTGTTTACTTCTTCAGACACTGTAGTAAGTGCTTTACAAATATTAAGCCATTTAATCCTCACAGCTGAACTTAGAGGTAGTTACAATTATTACCTTTCTTTTCATCGATAAGAAAACTGAGCCATGGAAGTTTAATAAACTCCTCTACAATGACAATATAACAAATAATTGGTAAATCAAATCCATTCTCCTAACCACCATTTTACTCTCTGTAGGAGGTTTATTACTTATTAGCTCTAGTCATGTCATGAGGTCTATAAAGTAACTACTTTTTTACTATAAAACAAAGATTATGTTGTAAACTGAGAAGTATAGTCAAATGGAAGCCACTACCTAATTGAATGTTTAAAGTAGTAAACAGGTCTGGGTGTGTTGATTGTAATAGTATGAATATATTCATAGTGTTTTCCAATTTTTTTTTACTGTCTTTCCAACTCTGAGACCTCTTTTCTGCTCTTACATTTCTTTGTTCTCATTTATTCCTTTAAGAACTATTTATTGAGTGCTATTTATGTGCTGATCAATCTGAGAGTTGTAAAAGACACTCCTCCCCATCCACCCCCCCCAAATCCTACCCTTGAACAATGCAAACAAAATAGCAAAATAACACATTATTCTCGTCTTTTAGAAGCTAGCCTTAGTAATGAAACAGCTAAACACATAATTATAGTATAATTATACAATGCAATAACAGCATTATGGAGATATGTATAAAGTATCCTGGGAATACTGGCGAGGGAGAATTAATTATACCATGGTTAAACAGTGAAAGCCTTTGCAGGTAGAGGGAAAAGTATAAGCAAAAGCAGAAGCGTAAAAATGTAGGATGCATTCAGACGTGTGAAGTAGTCTGATGTGTGACTTACTTAAATACTGCAAAGGCATTATTAGGGCCACGATTGGAGGCGAGGGGTGAAAGTTAACTGAGGAAGACAGTGAAGGGCTATGAAAAAGACACTAGATTTTATTTTGTAGGCCATCAGAATTCTTAGAAATGTAAGTGAAAGGATAAGATCTGTGTTTTGGCAGAGTGAGGTGTGCAGGTAGCAAGGTATGTCTTGAGGAGAGTGGCGCTGCTGTTCTAAGGAGAAGGTGTCCTAAGGAGAAGGTGTCAGCAAAACAATTACAGAGCACTCTTAAGGGTTTAGCTGAAATTAGAACCTTTAAGAGGTAATTGGGATAAAATTGGTCCATTTTTGTTTTTGTTATCCTCCATCAGCGCTTCAAATTTGGGCATATATCGCACAGAAAAAGATAACTGAATTGATTCAGGATTGGATGGGGAATTGGGATGCAGACTGGGGTCAAAGGCCAAGGGGAAGAGGTTGGTGGGGGTGCTGGATCAGTGCTAGTTTCTTAAAAGAGCACTCCAGAGAGGGCAACATGCCGAGGAAATAGACCAGGGTTGAATAATTTGAAGTCCTGATGAAGTTCAGGAGCAGGTGTCATGTGGGTTCAGGTAATATGCAAGGATGGATAAAAAAGAGAGAGAGAGAAATTGCTATGAGGTTCAGAGCCTGGGATTGTATAGTTTTGAATTCTGGGAGTGGTTCCAGAACTAGGATATGAAGATGCTAGGGATTGCTGTAACTCCTCTGTGCCAGTGGGGACCTGCCTACAGAGAGAGATGTGAACCTACACAAAGGTTTTACAGCACTCTGTCAGTGGAATCTTGCCTGTATTTGCCATGGATATGTGTAAATTCTCTTTTCACTATTTCTTTGTCACTACCTGCTGGACCTGGTCTCTGAGGTTCTTGATAGACACTGCTCAGGTTTTTCCACTCAACTGCCTTTTTGGCTCTGGGTACCCACCCCTCCCATCATGTCTTGCTTTAACTCAGTTCATATCCAATTTAGGGAGCGTGCTTGTGCTTTTTCGATGTCTGATCTAGTTTTATTCTCAGTTTATGGATTATCTTCTCTTCACTTTGTTGGCTCCAATGATTCCCATCTCTCTCATAAACAAAATGTATTTACCCATTTCCTAAGCTCCCAAATCTCATCCAGTCACGGCACCAGTCTTGAAGTCCGTGATCTCGTATTTTGTATCAGGTCAAGAAACAGATTAGACTCCTTGAGGCTTCAGTGCCTCTTGACCCAGAGAGCTGTGAACTAAAAAGACAATTTATCTGTTCCTCAATCCTCAAAATATAATGGTGAGATGGGGACAGGATAACTGCAATAGACATCTGCATTAAAAAAGATGAGGAAATGGGAAGCACGTAGTGACCACTGACCTGAAATCCACCCAGATAAATGTTACCGGAGTGCTCCACTCTGAGGGTTAGAAATCCACCTGCATTAGGGCCCACCTCTGCTTTCTAAATTGGTTCCCTAATTCACCGTATGCTTCAGCTTTTGAATCCCCTCTCTAGGCTCTTGAAGAGGTACTGTCTGGTCTATGAGAAATAGTCTGGGTTTACAGCTAAGTAGGCTTCTCACCTTGCTTTCTGCCAATAGAAAGTTTTTTCATTTTGAACACATTCCCTTTTGATACAAGTTAGTACAATTTTCTTAAAAACTTTGTGTTTCCCTATAAATCTGATTGACAGTCACTACATGCCCCAAGTGCCACATGCCTAATTCTTTTCAAGACAAAGTTCTCTCTTTGGATAGAATATTAGGGCTATGGGATAACAACCTTGAGATTCCTAAAAGTCCCTTTGTCTAGCTTGGAGGCTCTACTAGCCACCCCTTAAATCTTTCTAAAGTCTTAATAAAAGGTTTTATAGCCATATCCTTTATTTTTATTTTTATTTTTGTAGATAGCATCTCGCTCTGTTGTCCTGGGTAGAATACAGTGGCATCATCATAGATCACTGCAACCTCAAACTCCTGGGCTCAAGAGAGCCTCCTGCCTCAGCCTCCCAAATAGCTGGGACTATGGGTGCATGCCACTACACCTGGCTAATTTTCCTATTTTTAGTAGAGTTGAGGTCTCACTCCTACTCAGCCTGGTCTGGAACTCCTAAGCTCAAGTGATCCTCCTACTGCCTCAGCCTCCCAGAGTGCTAGGATTACAGGCATGAGTCACCACACCTGGCCTAGCCATATCCTTGATGTGTTCTTTACCCGGATGCTATTTTTTTCTTTGGCAGTCTTTTGTTCTCTGGATAGATGAGTCATGTAAAATAGTTTTGTTTTCCTATCTAGCAAGTCCTAGCTCTTATATATTTCTTCTAAATTTTGCATGCAAACTTTAATTCTTCTCTTTCCATTATACACAGCTAAAAGAATTGTCAGTTGGCATTTTAAAAATTCTTCCTAGAAATTCTTTTGAGCAGATCCACAAGTTCATTAAACACATTTTACCTTCCAGGTTACTGCAGACCATACTTTTACAAGTTGTTTTACTACTACAAAACAGGAGCTGCCCTCTTGCAAGTCTCTTTCAACAGAAAAGAAGCCAAACTCTGTAAAATAATTTAAAGAGGTTTATTTTGAGCCATGTATGAGGACCGTGGTTTGGAGCCACACCCAAGAAGCCTTAAGCAAGTGGACTTGCTGCGGTTGGGTTACTGTTTGGTAACCTAAGCAGCAGCTTCAGTGTCTTCTTCTTTGACTTTAGGTAGCAAGAATACTGAATCTAAGTTTTGATTTTCCTGGCCTTTGTCCCCTAGCTTTTTGAACATTAGTGTAAACTCTAATATCCTTGTGAAATCCCTTTACTCCAGCAATGTTTTGAGTGACTCTGTTTTCCTGACCAGTCTCAGACTGATACAAGCAGGCATACTGCTAAATGGTTATTGAAAATTAGTTTCTTCATCCTCTTTTCCTATGTTTTATCATTAAAGGCATGATGGTAATGCTTAAGGAAAATTTATGTGATCAGCTGGAATGTTGAATTTTAATCCATACTGAAGAGTAACAGCTTTTTCACACTTTTTAGTTTTCTAGTCCCACTAAAGGACAAATGAACCATCGTTAGTCATTTTAAAATGACTTGCCCCCATGAGAAATATGCACTCATATAAGAGTGTTCCTTTGAGAAGACTGTTCATTCCCTAGTAGCTACTGACATCCACATGCAGTCTATTGATTTATAAAGCAGCTTTAACGAAATCTTTAAAAAAATTTAGAAAGAAGAGTATTTCTGATTTTAAATGGAATTTACATATACACATATTTCATTGCTCAAACAGATCTGGTTATTGTTTTCAAGAGACACCTGCTTGGTAGTTTGCCACTCTTAGGAAAATAATTAAATTGCAACAATGACGATCTTAGGGAAAACTTTAGATGAATACTCTGAAACTAGCTATAGGAGCATCTGCCTTGTGCTTTTCCTATGGAAAAGGGAGTAAATCAGTATGTACAGACTCAGCATGCTCTACTCTTTACTTAGGTTGACTGTTGCTGAAACCTAAAGAAAAGAAGAAAGGAAGTTGAGTGTGTGTGTGAGGGTGGATGGTTAGGAAGACACAGCAGAAGTGGGGCTGTGAAGGCAATAGGAACTGGAATTTATTTATGAGATTGTAACTTCAGCTAATTAAGAGGCTATCAAGTATTTTGAATAAAACCCACAAGTGCTAGAGTTCAGTAGAACTTCATTTGCAGTCTTATTCCCTCACTTAATAGTGTGAGCTCAGGAAAATCATTTCAAAGACTCAGTTTCATTATCTGTAGAGGGAAGATAATAAAAGTCAAGCCTTACAAGGTGTTGTTGAAGATTAAATATAAATCCATCAGGTGCCTGGCACCTATGGTTCCAGGTGAATATTTATATTGGTTATCTGTAGTATAGGGCTAGCAACCTCTACCTTTAGGATTATGGTAAACATTGGAGATAGTCATGAAAGTATTATTTTAATTTTTACCCCAGTCCTCATTTTGTAGTATCCATAGTACCATCATTGTCTAATACTAAATTTTCTAATTCTACTGTACGTAAGGGGATGGTAGGAGGAAATATGGTACAATTACCATGAATGAGGAAAATGATGTACTCTCCCAATATTTGAGTTAAAATAGAAAATGGGTAACATGTTAGCAAGCTAGAGATGGAAATTTTGAAAGAACATGGTCATTATCTTTTCTTTCTCTCTGCCTACCATTCCCTCTCCTTGAGTATTTTTTTAGAGCCCTATTTAAAGCATGATCCTTTAGTATTTAGCAAGGCAAACAGTTCATTCCATAGCGACATTGTATATAATAATATCTTATGTAAGGGGTCATCACCAGGAATTAGAAAAAATGTGGAAATTCTGTATCCTTACTGGAAAGCTGCTAGAAAGTTGATATTTGGCTATATGCTAGATGTGAAGAGTATTTTTAAACATTTGTTTCTATATTAACAATGTGGTAAATATCTAATCTAGGGAAAAATACTGATTGGGCAAAGTCCATCTCAAAATGGGCAATGACAATAGCTAATTTTCCCTAAACATGAATAAAAACATCATCCTGGTAAATTATTTGGAAAAGAAAATCACATGCTTAGGATGTGTTACAACTTAATGAAAGCTGTTGTGGTTGTGATGCTAACAAAATTAATTTTGGTGATGCCATTTTATTTAACAACTTCAGTTTTTTTTTTTTTTTTTTTTTTTTTTTGGATACAGGGTCTCACTATATCGTTCATGCTGGACTCAGCCTCTCTAGCAGCTGGGATTACAGGTGAGTACCACATCCAGCTAGGGTTTTGGGGGTTTTTTTTTTGATTCATAATAGTTAGTTAACCAAGCTAAGTTGGCAAGATTTAAGCAATTTAAAGTGCAACAATCTCTTTTCCCCCTACTCTTTTCTTTTTGTTTTTTCACCAGCACTTAAAAGGCATTAGACTGTTACTTATTATATTTTATGCAAATGTAATTAATGGAATGAAAGAAATGTCATTTGATCTTGATGTATGTATTTCCATTTTATTTTATATTTCTTTTGTAAATATGTTAAAATGAAAGTATTCCTTCCCTTCTTTTACCTTTAATACACTTTTTCTCTTTTGATTCCTCTTACTTAAGCTTTATACTTAAAGTACATTTTACATTAGGTAGGTTTAGTAAGTACCAGCTGATTAACTGAGTATCATAAATAAAGCAAATAATATTGCTATTTATTGGGCACTCAAGGCTTGGTAGGGATCGTTTATACAGCAAAAGTCTAGTAACATAGTGTGGTTGCTAACTGCTGTCAGTTGAAATTGGGCAGTTGATTTGTCATCTTTAACTGACGGTATTATGGAACATTCAGCACTGAATACAAGGCAGATGTTTATATGGCCATGATTTGGAGCTCTACTCAAATGTAATATGGTTTTTCCGGTTTGCTGGTTAACCAATGCTATCCACTAAAGTACGAGGAAAAACTTAAATTTAAAACTTGGATAAAACAGGCAGTGATTGACTGAGAAATAGTTAATCTAAAATGTACACTGGCTTTATAGAAATATTAAGTCTTAAAAGACCACGATTTTAAATAATAAGGAGATCGTTCTATTTTTTTTTTACTTAATGTTTTAAAATAAAATACATTGTTTGTCTCTGTTTTACACAATAAATTATCCTAGAATATCAAGATATGAAATGAAGGACAGAACATAGTTAACATACTAATATCTTGAGATTCAGCCCCAAGATACTATGACAAATCTGTCTATATTTGAATGACAAGAAAGGAGAACAACTCTTCAAGTACTTTAACTTAACATTATTTTTTTCATTTGAGAATATTAAAATTGCTACCAAATAATTTTTCTTTTGCCTAAGATTTTTGGACTAGCATTATTAACTTAAAAAACAAGTTCTCATTCATTCAGTTATATTGATTACTTCTATACTTCTTTCACTTTGGTTATTACTGTAATAGTGGCTATTATTATCTCTAGTTAAAAGTATTTTAATAAATAAGTATACTTGAAGCAGATACTAATAAAAGTCATAGTTATAGAGAAAATTATTTAAAAATTATAGAGTATGTTGAATATTTCAGAAATTACATGGTTAAACAATAATGGTTTGTTTATATATTCCCTAGTTATGCCTTAGCATAGAGCAAATTTGAATGGAATTACAAAACACCAGAGAATGCAAATGTTAAACCTCCTGATTTGTTTCCTGACTTTTGAACATCAACCAATAAATATTTAAGCAGTACGGTGTGTTTAGGTTCTATACATAATACACATACATAAAAGATGCAGCTCATGCCATCAAGAAAAATATTGTTTATCAGTAGTTGGGGAAAAGACACGTGTATCTATTCAGCAAACATTTATTTAGTTCCAGCATTAGTGTCGGCAATCTGGATGTAAAAATGAATATGGCATGAAACATTTTCTCAAATAGCTCACTATTATGTAAACAAATCATTGCAACATGAAGAGATAACTGTATTCTTATAGGGCAGATAGATTTTGAATATAATTGCTGTTAGTTCAGCAGAAGCCCAGGGAGGATTCAGCATGGTGAATTCAGTTGCTATTAAGAGATTTTACTTGCAACTACAAGTTCTACAACGATGTTGCCCATTGGAACCAATAAGATGGGTAGCAGGGTCGGGCAGGGTATGGTTCCTGCATTAAAATTGGTTTCGCTGGTTGCCTGCTGAGCAGACAAAGTTGCAGCAAGGGCATAAGTGATTGTCATTTGATACTCAAGAGTTGTTTAGCACATGAAAATGGCACTGATGGTATTGCCATTGAGACCTGTCTCTGGGTCCAGGTCATGTGCAAATGTGACATTTAGGTTCATACCTGGCATGGTGACATGCAGCATGTCTAGCACTATTGATTATGGTTCCTTTACCCATACCACATCTTTATAAATAGTTCTATTATAATAAATTCCTAATTTGAGTATGCCATTTATTTCCCACTAGGAACCTGAGAGATCATAAAAACTATAACTCCCTGGCAATGATTGTAAGTAACAATGATTAGTTTGGTAGTGGGCATGTGTCCAAAGACAAGTGAATCCTAATAATTTTGTGGGAGTTTCTAGGAAGAAATTTTTATTTTTATTTTCCCACTGGACAGACAGCTGTGAGTACTTAAGCTTGGAAGTGCCTTTGCCACCACATGAAGTCTGAGAATGAAGCCGGTACTTATAACCTAAAGTGTACTATGTGATAAATGTAAATGTATAAAAAAGAAGCTATGATTATTCATAGGAGGCTGTAGCAGTTCTGCTTGGGAAGACAAGAAAAGATGTTACACTTGAGTTTAAAGTTAAGCCAAGGCTTGAAAAATGAATTTACTGGGTCTGACAGATGGTTGGGGGAAGTAGGCTGTAGAGAAGGCCTTTTTGGGAGAGGAAACAGAATTTGCAAAAGTACAATATCAGGAAGAGTATGGTAGGAGAATAATTTCAATGGGTTATAGAAGTTCAGGATTGAAAAGTTGGATGGGAAGCAAAAGCTTTATATGGCACAGTGCTGGAGGCAATAAAGGTAAAGTAGATTAGGTAAAGATTAGAGACCATGATAGGAATTATTAAGTAGTATAGTTGAGCAACAATGAGACTCTAGCCAAGGAATGAACAAGGCAATGAAGAGAAAGAAGAGGTTTAAACTTCTTTAGCGTATGACGGGATTTTATAGTTAGTTTGATTTGGGAGGAAGTAAAACTTGAGGGATACAGAGATTTGATTCCTATGTCACTTGATGGGCAACTAGTGGATGATGATGTTATTTACTTGGTTGGGGACACAAGAAAAGAAGGTTTAGAAGGGACTGAAAAGGATAGGGTCATGGTGAAAGTAATAGGTAGTGTCAAACACACCGAGGCTAACTTATCAGATAGCACATATGGAATTATCTAGAAGACAGATATGGATTGAAATGTAGTTTATAACTCATAGATTATTAGTTGAAACCCTGTGCATTTAAAAAGCCAGAGATTCATGAAGATAATACATTAAGGAATGAATGGAAGGTAAAGAAATTGAGAATTCCTGTGTAGAGTCTTCATTTAAGGGATTTGGTTACTAACAAAAAATTTAAGATTTAGAAACTTTTAAAAAGGCCAAAAACAGATGAAAACTTCAAATGGAGAAAATTGATTTTTTTTTTTTAAAACACAAAGATAATTTGGTATATTTATATGGCAAGGCAACTAAATCTCTCAGGCAAGGTAAAAATTTGAATTACAAATTTAACCACTATTTATAATTTATTTGTTTATTATATGTTTTCCCTCATTAGAATATATGATATTTAAGGGCAGAGATTTCAATCTCAGGGCCTAGTCACTTGAAAGAATTTGATGGATGAATAAATGAATGAAAAACACTCTGTGTTAATTGAGGGTAGGGGAAAGCATGACTCTTACATATTGCTGACATCAATTGGTACAACCCTGTGAAGATAATATGACAATCACTTTTGATCCAATCATTCTATTCCTAATAATTTATCCTATAAATATATATTTATATGTGGTAGAAATGAATATGTACATCAATAGAGGCAGGCAAATAAATTGTATATACTTAAAATGAACAAAGCAGCTCTTCCTATTCTAATATGAAAGGATTTTCAAAACATATTTTAAAGTGAAAAATCAGAGCACAGAAAAGTGTGTGTATTAAGTTACTATTCATATAAAATAAAAAATATTGGCCAAGTGCCTGTAATCCTAGCCCTTTGGGAGGCTGAGGTGGAAGGATCACCTGAGGCCAGGAGTTTGAGACCAGCCTGGGCAAAATAGTGAGACTCTGTCTCTACAAAAAATTAAAAAAATTGGCTGTGCATGGTGGTACATGCCTGTAGTCCCCGTGACTTGAGAGACTGAGGCAGGGGGATCGCTTGAGCCCCTGAGTTCCAGGCTACAGTGAGCTGGCTGTAATCATGACGCTGCCCTCCAGCCTGGGCAACAGAGCAGGACTCTCTCTCTTAAAAAAAAAATTGTAAATACATTTTTTTATTTCTATATAGAATATTTCTAGAAGGATACACAAGAAACTGTGAACTGTGTTTGTTTCCAGGGGATAGAAACGTGTGTCTAAGAAAAAGTTTCGGAAAGGAACTCTACAATTTTGCACTCATTATGTATCTGTTACCTATTTTTAAAAAGTAATAAAATTAAAACCAACCAAACAAATTATTCAGTACTTTAGTTTGTGTCCAGCACTTTCCTAAGTACTTTATCTGTATTGTCTTATTTGAGATCAGAAGGAAAGAGATAAGTGAAGAAAATAAGTTTAACAGCTGGTGCATACGTGAGCATGTATGTGTTCGGCTGGTGGTAGAAAATGGCAGAAACTTAAGGGTTTTCATGTGCCATAAACTCTATTTTTTCTTCAAATGGGAGGCGATGTCATCTGAGGGAGAAGAGGCAGAGATCACAAAGAGTAAGATGAACATTCAGCACAGTTGTGATGGGAAGGGAGGTAATCAAATTCAGATAAAAGAATTCTGCGTATTTAAAGCTATATGGGCATCAGTCTATACTACAGTGCAATTGTATTTTTATTTTTATTTTTTTGCAAATGCTTAGTAGGCATAGGAGAGTGTAAAAGGAACATTGTTGGATTATATATCTTGCAGTGGGGAAGCACAAGGTAGCAAGGGGGTTGAGGATATTAGCAGAAAAGTAACTAAAGTCAAATGGTAAACAAAGACACCAATTGGGAAATAAGCTTAGATTACAAGAAGTAAAATTCTTTTAGAATAGATCCAGATAGCTCTATTTAGCCAGGGGTTATTAAAGCAAGGAATATCCATGTGCCCAAGAACTGTTTTTCAAATCAATAGCAAAAGATTATTGACTAAGACTCTCTCTACCCAGGTGAGCGCCACATCAGCTGAAATAGCTAGCACTCCACCCTCTTCCCTTAGCTTCTTTGCATCTCAGATAAACTATTGAATTCTTTACTAAAACATCCTTTAGGGACTTCACATTATGTTCTCTTTTTCCCAGACATAGTAGGACATTAAATGAGTGTCTTATTCCATTCAGGCTTCTATAACAAAATAGCATAAACTGAGTAGCTTATACCCAATAGAAATTTGTTTCTCCTAGTTCTGAGGCTAGGAAGTCCAAGGGCAAGGCAACAGCAGATTTGGTATGGTGAGAGCCCACTTCTTTATAGACAGCTATCTTCTCACTCTAGCCTCCATGTTGATAGGGGCCAGGGATCTTTCTCAAACCTCTTTTATAAGGGCACTAATCCTATTCATGAAGGCTCTAGCCCCATGACCTAGTCGCCTCCCAAAGGCCTCACCTCCTTATACCATCACCTTAGGAGTGAGGATTTCAACATATGAATTTGGGGAGACAAGAACCTTCAGGCCATAGCAGAAAGATGTCAGAACTGTTAACATGATTAACTTCTGAAACAGTCTTTCCCCCACTTTTGTGAGTTTTTTTCCATCCAAAGGAGAAAAATGATTGCTAAATATGGTATTTTGTTTCTATTGCATTTTAAACTTCATCTTTGATAGAAAAATAATGATCTGTCACATGGATACCTTTTACATTATAATTTCTTTTATCATCTTATGACAATTGACATAAGATGGAAAATGAGTTAAATTTTAAGTTGATGACTCAATCCAAATGATAGAAATACTTCATTAGTGATCTAAGAATTAAAATAAATACTTGTTGATTAGTTAGATTATTTTACATACTTTTTAAAATTTAAAAGACAACTCTCTGCCTTGTCAAGGCTTAGAAAATTTCTCAAGTACATTAACTCATATACTCTGTTCTGCATGCTGAACCTACAAATGGAGTTTGCTTTCAGAATTATTTACATCATTCATTAATTTTGAAAACTTCTTATATAGTACAGAGACAATATGTCCTAGTAGTAAATAAAATTTAAGTAAAAATCAGTTAAATGACATTGATTGAACTCTTTTGCTTATAATACCCATGTTCATGGTTTTACAACTTATTTTGAATAAAAACATCAATACTTCAATAATCACGTATGCAAGCACCTAAAAAATAAATTGAAATTTTAGGTATGTTTAGCTTCCTGGGTGTTATGACAGACATTCTATCAGAGTAGAATATCATCACATGATGCAAGGAGATTTTGTTTTAGAAAGGCTATTATACTTTAGATGTATAGAAATATGAATATGCACAAAATAAACAGTGACAGAAGGGACTAGAGCCTGACAGACAAGTCTGAGTGGGCTCTCATATCCATCCCTTCCAACAGTGTAGAGACACCAGAAATGAGAGAAAAGGCCACTCTTCTCCACTACCCAATTACCTCCTTCCCCCAGCTCCTGCCTCTTTTTACCCTTTACTCCTCTTTTTGTTAGAAGTCAGGAACCAGCCTCTGAATTCTGAAATCCTACCTTCCACCCTCTGAGCTCCGAATCCCCGACTGCCGCACTGGATTAGTTGTCTACCCTCATAGAAGAGCCCAACCTTACACTTTGCTCTTATACAACACTAGCACACGAAGGCTCTAAGATGACAGAAAGGAGCATCAGGAGAGTGCTCAAAGAGCATGATTTATGCCTCCTGGAGACTGAAGAACATTATGTCTTCTATCCGGCAAAGCCTAAGGTTGAAAGACTTGCTATCCAGCTATCTCATCACAAACCCAGCAAAGGTGGTTGCTTTGGGAATAGCTCTTTACTCAGGCAATAGAAAAATATTCATTTGGCAAATATTTATGGAGCTCATACTGTATGTCAAACACTTTTCCGAGAACTTGGTATACGTCAATGAACAAAAAAATCCCTGCTCTTATGTCAATTACATCCAAGTGGGTAGAGACAGACAAAAACATTCATAATAAATAAATATGTACTACAAGACATTATTAATGCCAAGGAAAGGGAAGATCAAGAAAATGGTACCTTGAGGTGGTTGAGCGGTAAACGTAGGTTGCAACATTAAGTAGAGTGATGAGAATTTGAGCAAAAATTTGAAGGAGGTGATGGAATTAATTAACCAAGTGGTTATCTCAGGTGAGATATCAGGGAGGAGCTAGATCAATAGCTCTGACTTGAGCATGTATCCCCTGCGTAAGGGAGGTTGTTAAAACACAGATTGATAAGCTTCACTCCCAAAGTTTCTGATTCAGTGTCAGGGATGGTGACAAAAATTTGTATTGCTTAAAGTTCCCAGGTGATGCTGGCATTGCTGGTCCAGGAACTATGTTTTGAGAGTCACTGAGCTAGACGAAAAGTCCAGAGTGGGAATGTGCCGGATATATTCAAATGTATTGCACAAGCCATCTAAAATTAATGCTTTGAGAATATAATTCTTGGCATTTGTGTGAATTCTGCTCTTGTTTAGCATTTTCAAAATGTCTCGCAAAAGTTATTACTCATAGGATGTCTTGCCAGTTATTTTCCTAAAGACATTAGTATTTATTGTTTTAAGAATATACCTATTAACTTTATTTTTAATAAGGCAGCATAGTATCAAAATGCCTTTCGTCTGTATGAAAGGTCCCAAAGGGAAAGATTTATCATCTCCCAAATCTTGCCTCACTTTTATTAATATATGGTCCAGTTCCATCTCACAATTTCCATTTTCCTATTTCATAATCTGACATTATTTATCTCCTTTGGACTGATGTTTGCTTTTGTAATATATATGAAAAAGTAAGTGAATAGTGCAAACAAAATGATAGGAAATGTCCATCAAACAGATTTTGGAATATCTTTTTAAAGACCAAATAGTGTAGCATATTATTTGCATAGAAATGTATGTCACCAATTCAGACTGTCTGCAAGTTCATGTTATTAACTGAATTAAACTGGTTTTATGAAGGGCATAACTGCTCATAACAAAAGAAATCCAATCAAGCCAGCTTAAGAAAAGAAGGTCATCAACAAGTGATGTTTTGCCACATGGGCAAGAAATGAAGTGTAGTTTGGCCACTCCAGGGACTGGGAAGGGAACTGGAAGAGGGGATCATCCTACTGTCTTTCCAGATCCTAGTGGTCTCTCTCATCTACATTTTTCTTTGTTCCTGTCTCCCTTACTAACTCTATCTGCACACATGTAAGCCAATGTAAAGTCCTGGCACCAGTTTGCATACCCTGTCTGTTCAGCTGCCTGGCTTCATCTAGCGGTTGATCGATCAGTAGCGCCCTGCTGTAGTGGTAAATTCTAAGGAAAGAGTTTGGGTTGGTTTCAAAGTGAAGTGTTGTCAAGCCGTTATCTGGAGAGTGGAGTCCAGAACTGTGGCACAGGAAGGAGGGAGGCAGCAAATGGAATTTCAGGAACGGGGTGATCACTCCTAACTATGTTAATTAAATCTAAATATCAAATAGCATTGAAGAATTATATTATTGACTACTCCATGCTGATTCAATTTTTATTCATGTTTATGGCCAGGGTAAATAAATGACCTCAGAGCCTTCTGAATGACTTATTTTGATCTAATGCATACCTGAGGTGAGAGGATTCAGCTTAAGGGTATGGGCTACATTGCATTTTTAGATTCATGGAAATTTTTGTAGCATTTTAACCCATACTTGCCATCGGGAGATTCCTGAGAGTTTGAATACCTTGTTATTCTTCCAAGGCAGGGAGAAAACCAGACCAGATGAGTACCCAATGGCCGCAATATTTTAATCAATTGGTACCACTATTGCCCTGATCTCTTAGAAATGTGGTTAGTTCTTCCTCTCAAGATCACTTTTGTAGGACTATACCAAAGCAATCCCAGACGAAATTAGTTAAATTGTTTTTTATTGTGCCAGCTTTTTTGCCTTCCTTCCTTCCCACCCTTCATCTTGCTTCTTTGAGACGAGTTAATCCAAATCTTTAAGTGGAAGTAAGCAAGTAGACTACTGTGATAATTGTGTCTCACTATGCAACCAATTTTAGGGGAAAAGAGCCTCAAGACGCTTATGTGGGTGTTGGGGAGAAAAATATATTGGTTTGAGTTCCTGAGTTCTGCTGCAAGGAAAGCAAGGAAAGCACAGAAAACTATCTGGACTGGAGAAAAATCCTGGAGCAAAGAGAAGAAAGATGCATTTAATTCCTTAGTAGTAATATCTGAATCTTTAATAAATGCCTGTCAAATATGAAGCCCAGTGCTTGGGGACTATAAAAAGTAACAACCAAGTATACACTTTGCTTCCAAGGGGTTTACAACTCAGTCAGAAAGACAAAGCACACGTATTGTGGCTAGATAGGTTGGGTAAACTATTCCATGAATTTAGAGAAAGATCTCTTACCCTGAGAGTGCAAGCATAGATGCTTTTTTTCTCAAATCCTTTCAACTTCATGGAGGTTGAGGGTTCATAAACCTAGAACTTCTTGATTATAAACTGCAAAATCAAGGATTTCCTACACAGGACTCAGTATTATTGGGGACTCTTTGAGGCCAACATAAATGTCAAAAGGCACAGAGTCTGGGGGTTGCAGTTTTGCAGGAGAGAGGGAATAGTTATTGTCACTGTGGAAAACAATACACAGCAAATTGCTCATTTTTTTCTTCTCTGTGGGCTCCACTTTAGGAACAAATAAGATTTACTGAAAGTAACTCTGGGTTTCTTAAATTCTTCACATTTAGGCAATTAGGCATATCAGGACAAATCAGCATCTCTTTCCTGCCTAATAGTTTAATATAAGAAGCTTTTCTAGAGGTAGTTGTGGTAGTGAAAGAGCTCAGGAAATTTTGCCCTAACATATGACTCCTTGGTATAGAGAGCATTTTGAATTGCAGGCCCTTCAAGATCAAAAAGCATTGGAAGGGGCTTTCCCTCTATCTGCATAAACTGGACTGACAGATCACAAGAACAATGTACTTCCCTTCCTCTTGTTATTTCAACATATTGCAGGACAGAAGATCAAGAATGTAAACAGACCTGGCTCAAATCATTTAACACATAATACCTGTCTCTCAGGTTAGTTTATAAGTCAATCTGTTTCCCCCATCCATTCATTCCCCTTACCGACTGTTTATTGCCCCTAAACAAAATTACCTATACTCCTTATATCCACCCCCATTCCTCTAAAACGTATGTATAAAAATATCTGGATCCCATTGGGATACTGAGTAATCACTCTGTGATTCTCCCCATGGGCAGAGTAAATAAAACTTTCTCTTATTAATGTGCCTTAATTGTGAGTTGACTTTTCAGCAAACTTTCAAGTGAAAGGCGGAGTTAACCCTCATCCCTACAGTAGGAACTACTTTTTCCATAATACAATACTTTTGTAGAATAGTGTTTCTGATTATAGTCCAAAAGCAATCTTTATTGAGGAGCCACTATATGTTAGTTCTATACACATGTTCCAAATGTTTCAAGCAAATAAAAACGTTCTTAGGTTAAAGTAGGCTTATTCATTAAATAATCAGCTATGAAAAATAAATCAGAAAAACAAGGACGCTTCAATGAATAAAAAGTTCAACAATTCACATTTGGTAGATTTATTTTGTTAGAAAGGTTAAACATGTCACTAACACTTGCCTAAGACTATTAATTTTATATTTATTGAAAAATTTAGTAAAATATCATTATTAAAGTATAAAATCAGTATTTTTAACCTTAAATTACTACAGAGGATTAAATTACACACAATTATTTGATCTATTAGGAATTTATCAAGAAACTAAAAAAGAAGAATAACCTTTAGTATTATTAAAGTAATATTTAGTGTATATTAGGATCATTAGGTTAAATTATAGAACCAAAAAGAGAATATTTGTTTGGGGGGGGAGTTGTTTGCATTTGTTTAAGAGTCATTTGAAAATAATTTTGTTTTGATTATTTTTAAATGATCTTTCTGAAAGGATAGCCTTTCTAATAAACTATCTGAGAAAAATAAACTATTTAACAGAAAGAAAAAAAGGAGAAAAGTCTCAACACATAATTGAGAGTTTCAAGAACGATATCACAGTGCATAGCAGCCCTTTGTTTGATTAACCACCTGGCTCAACTTGTTGCCTTTAAGATTAACCACCTGTGTAGCTTAACATTTCTCTTTAAGAGTTTGTTTTCATAGCACTTGAAAAGAACTGAGCAGATACAAGGAGTGTGATGTTTCCCCAGATCTCACCAGACCGCATTCCAAGGACTCTGGTAAGCCAGCCTCACAGAGAAGAGAGAAAAATAGGAAAAACAGATGCAGCCACTTCATAGCTATTTTCTGCTATCAGCTGGCAACAATCACTTCTTTCTCCTCCCCCCCCCCCGATAAAATTCCTGAACCCCGTACTCTTGGGGCCGTCACTTCTCCTTTCTTTCTCTTGTGCTGAGCCCTTCCCTCCCTTTAGGAAGTAAAATAAACTTTTTTTCTTTAAAACTATCCTAATCTTTGTGTCAAGAATTCTTTCTCAGCCTGTGCTATGATCTCCTACCCTAACACTTTCCAAGCAAGGACAAAGCAAATTGTCAGGCATATTCTGTGTTTTTTCTTTTTGCTCTTCTTTTCCTAATAGTTAGATACTTTAGAAATTCTGCATATATAAAACTGAAGAGAACAAATATTAAACTATAGCTGGGCATGGCGTCTCATACCTGCAATTCCAGCTACTTGGGAGGCTAAGGTGGGAAGTTTGCTTCGGCTCAGGAGTTTGAGACCAGCCTGAGCAACATAGCAAGGTCTTGTATCTATTAGGTCATTAAATATGAAAGGTCTGTTTCCAATCAAAAGTTTAGTTTATTATATCTTAAATAAGAAGCAGTAGAATTAATAAAAGTATGTGCCTAAACTATTAACACAATTATGCCATCTTAGCAGTAGTTTGTTTATGACAGCAGCAAAGAAGCCTGGAGAACTAGTGGCGATGAAATCACCAAAGGTATTTTCCACACCTTGTTGAATATTTTTCCCTGCAAGAAGTGGTCCAAAGCCTGGAAGAAGTGGTAGTCAATTGGTGCAATGTCTGGTGAATACAGTGGATGACAGAGTTTCCAAGTCCAGCTTCTGTTGTTTGAGCAGCGTTGTTTGTGTAACATGTGGTCAAGCATTGTCTTGCAAGAGGATTGGCCTGTCTCTGCTGACCAATCTCGGCTGCTTGATCACAAGCATCCTCATCATTTCATCCAACTGTTTGCAAGAGATATCACTGTAATCGATTCATCAGGTTTCATGAAGCTGTACCAGCACTGGACCACCAAACAGGCATCATTAGATTTTTTTGATGAATACTCAGTTTTGGACTGTGTTTTGCTTCTTTATTTTTATCCAACCATTGTGCTCAATGACTGTGATTGTCAAAAAGAATCCATTTTTCATCACACAAAACAATATGGTGTAGAAATATTTCTCCTTAATGTCATGACAGCAAAGAAAGGCAAGCTTCGAGACAATTTCTCTTCTGATGCTCATTTACTTCATATGGTATCCATCTATCCAGCTTCTTTACCTTGCCTATTTGTTTCAAATAGTCCCATATTGTTAGAATAGTAATGTCAAACCTTGCTGTTAATTCATGTGTAGGTTGAGATGGATTTGCTTCCACTACAGCTTCGAGCTCTTCATTATCCACCTTGGTCTCAGGTCATCCACATGGTTCATTCAAGATTAAAATCACCACAAAGGCCCTTATCAAATCATTGATGTATTGTGCATTCATTAGCCACATCCTTCCCAAACATTTTGTTGATATTTTGAGCTGTCTGCGCTGCATTGGTCCCAAGACAGAGCTCATATTAAAAAATAACATGAATTTTTGACTTATCTATGGTTTCACAAAAATGGCCCTAAAAATATTTGAAAGATAATCATAAGCCAAACTGTGGGTTTAAAACACTGAGGATATACCTTCACAATAAAAATGAAACAAGAAGTGTCAAAGTGAAATGTCAGAAATATCAACTTGAGTACTTAAGGAAATCGGACATTTCATATTTGACAACCTAATACAAATAATAAAGAAAAATTAGCCAGGCATGGTAGTGCATGCCTGTAGTCCCCACTACTCAAGAGACTGAATGTGGAAGATTGCTTAAGGTCAGAAGTTCAAGGCTAGGATGAGCTATGATTGTGCCAAAAACAAACAAAAAAACCCCCAAAAGTTGAAATGAAACACCAATGAATGTAATTTATATACATTAGTTTTCAAAAGAATTTCTGATTACTTCATAATCTATTAAAGTAAATATAAAAGGAAAAATCTATTGTTTTATAATGAATGAATTGATATAGGCATATAGTTTCCTTTTTTATTTTTAGAACAGTTCTCTGAAAGTACAATTCTCATATGTTGACAAATATAATGAAGTTCAGTTTTTTTCCATACATACATTTCTCTCTTGGTTTATTTTTAGTTTTCTGCTAAAGGAATTTTACATTTATTCAAATAAAAGCTGTTTATGGTTCAAAAATAACCTGCAGTTTAAAATAGCCTTTGTTGCTATTTTTCACACTATCAATTTCCATTTCTCTAAGAAGTTCATGTAAAATTTAATTAAAATTTCCTTAGTTTTCCATTTCTCCCCTTGACTGTTACTGTCCTTAGTACTTGCCAAATCAGCTATTCTGAATTCCCAGATAGGTCCTAGTTTTTATCATTTGTTTGCAGAAAGTTGAAGTTGCCACTTTCACTTTCTCTCTTTTTCACTGTGGCTTGTCAGTATTTGAAAGCTAAAAAATTATCAATTTTTATTGCTTATATTCAATGTATGTCATTTGTGATGCAATTTAGATATTTAGCACATTGAGATTGCCAAATTTAGCAAATAAAAAAATAATGCCCAGTTAAATCTGAATTTCAGATAAAGAATCAATAATTGTTTAGTATGGTTACAATATTGTATGGGACAAGCTTATATTGACAAAAATATTTATTGTTTATCTTATATTCAAATTTAACTTGGTGTCCTATATTTTATCTGGCAGCCCTAACATATTTTACCATACTTGGTAGAATTAGTGTAAACCTTCCCTTCCTTTTTAGATCTTACCGTTTCTCTCTCTCTCTCTCTCTCTCTCTCTCTCTCTCTCTCTCTCTCTCTCTCTCTCTCTCTTTTTTAACCATCTCCCTCATTTTTTTTTCCAGATTACAAAATAAGAAGACAGTAAATTCATTGGTATAAATTTATGTCGCACAGATGAGATGTTTTGCTGGGTAGGACTAGATACTGTGTTTACATGTACTATATTAAAGTAATAATAAAAATTTAGCAGGACATGTGGCCACAATACTGATGATAGTTTCAACTTTAAATTTCAGTTTAACATTTCATTTCAGATTTTAAAATCTCCCCCACAGCTTTTAGGTTTTGTGCCTCCCTTAATTGGACTTGGCTGCAGTTTCTTCCAATGACAAGGGAGGAGCATATTAAATTAGTTTTCTTGCTTTTGACTAGTCTTCTATAATATCATTCTACAATATTTCTCAATCTATGTTCTCAAACCACTTGTCCTTGTTCTTCGTTTGGCCTTGGGGATAAGCACCAAACTTTCAGTAACAGAATCATTACAACAAACAAATTATAACCTTTTATAGATGAGGAAACTAAGGTTCAGATAGGTTAAGTGATTTGTTTATTGTCACATATCTAGTTAAAATGGCAAAACTGGGATTCAATACAGGTTCTGCAGGCTTCAAACCCATATTCTTTCCCTACTCACAAGAATCCTTTTAAAGTCAGTTTTCTTTAGCTTCTGCTATTCCTAGAACTACCCAGGCTACTCCTTCAGTTTTGAGAAATACCACTCTAAAACAGTGATGATTCTTCTCTTTATAAACCACCTATGCAGCTGCTATTTTCTGATACTTACAATGACCCCTTCTTTTTGTGATTCATTTCAGATGTTTTCCAAATTACAGATCTGTAACCACCCACAGGGGTAAATGAAGGCTCATCAAATAGTGAAAAGGCAGCTGTTCTCAATTTGCTAGCTGCCATTGGAATCATCTAGTGACCTTTAAAAATATTGATGTCTGCTTTTCAGCCCCATAAATTTTGATTTTCTTGATCTGGGGTGTGGCATGGGCACTGGGATTTTAAAATGCTACCTGGGTGATTCTAATTGCAGCAAAGTTGAGAACCATTATTTTAAGGGATCAAGATGAGCATATAAGTATTTCAATGAAGAAGTAAAGAAAATCTGTTAATGTTACTTTTTATTTAATAAGCCCAATTTTGTTTAGTAGTTTCCGAGTCAAAGACTTTTCAGATGGAAAAAGTGCAAGTTAAAACTTGACATCTTTTTCTATTGAAATGATATTTGTGTTCAGTCGGAGAACTGTGGGTAAAATGTGTACTTATTTCATTAGTTAGGTTACTGAGCCATTCCCACTTAATCGTAAAACTCATAATCCTCACAGAAACCACGGCGGGCTCACATCACATCCCAGTGTAGATTTAATTATTGCGTTAAGAAAAATCACATTATCAAAACAGCAGGAGATATACCTAACTCAATGTCTTAAATCCTTTTATCAATGCACTTTTACAGCTCATATTTGTCTCTCTCATACTAACACTGTCGAAGATCTCATAAAGTAAATTTTAGCAAAGTACTACTTTCTCTGTGTTATACAATAGTTTTCAAATTATTCTTTAATTTTGGAGGTTAATCTTTTATTAATTTGAAAAATCAAAGAAAAAGAGGCTTAGATTTGTTCTAGAAACAATATAGTATAACCTTTATTTGAAAGCAAATAAGTAACAATGGTGACAATAACAAAGGGTTGAAAACACAAAGCTCCAATTGCCAGGCTATGACACCAGATAGAAATAGGATGCAGAGCAGAATTTAGATATAATAAGGGTGGCAAAAATTTATGGTGTACTAACTGTATCATAGTAACAGTCTTATTTAACCCTCCTAATAACATTAGAATTTAGGCACTATTAGTCTCCCAATCATACAAATGGGGGAACTGAGTCTCAGAGAGTAGGTTTTGAACTCAAAGAGTCTGGCTCTAAAGCCTCCGGTACTAATCATTATATGTTATTGCTTTCCTCAAAATGATAATATTTTCAGCTTGAGTGACTAAGAGATTGGATATGTCAAACAACACAGATATATAACTCAAGTCAATCTATAGTTTCAGGGTGGAGTGTCAAATAATGAGTTCATGTTTAGATGTATATAATTTGGGGTGCTGAAATTTTACATAGAGGATTTTACATTTGTCAGGCAGTTGACAATATGGTTCTGAAATTCAGAAGAAGATTCACAGATACAGATGTGAGTACCAAATGCATGGAGGTGGTGGTTGAGAAAGTGCTAGTGGATAAAATAACTAAGGGAATAAATATAAAGTGAGAAGAGTTTTAACATTAGATCCTGTGGGAACATCTCTAATTGTGAAGTGGATAGAACCAAGTAGGCTGGGAAGAGAGATGGCAAAATTACAAAGAGAATACATCATAGAAACCAGGAAAGAGAATTTTTAAGAAAAGAATGGTGATTAGCAGTGTCAAATGCAGCAGAAATAACTAGAATAAAGTGCAGATTAAGGGATACTGAATTCAGAGAAAATCATTAGCAGTCTTCTAAAGAATGATTTTAATATCTTTGTAGGGCTGAAGTTGAGACTATGTTAACTTCCTATGGGGCATGTGCTATTCATGGGGTTTGCATATTTTTAAATAAGTTAACAACCCTATCCATGAGACAGAGCAGGGAACCCTCTTAGTGGCCTGCCGGGCCCCCCAAGCATGGAAATAAGAGCAAAATCTTGAGTCCCTTCAAGAGAAATTCTGCACACCTAGTTTGTCTTGAAATGTAAATGGGCAACCTAATGAGCAAGAAGATAGAAATAATAATAGTCGCCAAGAAAGTTAGAGTCAGGATCTTTTTTTGTTCCCTATGGAAACAAAAAATAACATCTTAGCATATGTTCTTGTGTTGTTTTTCAGAAACCCCCACTAGGGTGGAAATGGAGATAAGGAGGAACTGAGAAATTGAACTCTGATCACCATTGTTTGTCCTAAATTTCTCCCTGACCTACCTGGAGAGAGTCACACCTACCTCAACATTCCTTCTGGCTAATTAAAGAATCTCTGAATCCATCTATGACCTGCAAGCCCCCACTTCAAGATATCCCACCTTTTGGGGTCAAATCAATATATAACCTCCATGGATTGATTTATGATTTTGCCTACAACTTCTGCTTTTCTGAAATGTGCTTCTGCCTTTAAAAATTCTTCCTTGTAAGCCACTGGGGAGTTTGGATCTTAACCATTAGCTGCCCTTCTTATGGCATGGTGCCATGCAATAAAAAAGCCCTTTTCTGCCACTGCAACTATTGGTGTTAGTGCCTGGCTTTGCTGTGCTGGGCTAGCAGACCCCAGTTTGGATCAGTAACATAGAAGGATTCAGTGTGCCCAAGGGTACACAGAATTAAAGAGAGAAATAGACAGTTTCTCAAACAAAGAAGTTTAAAAAATCCTTCCCTCAGGTAATAATAGAATAATTAGACCAAAAGAGAAAAAAGAAGTAAAGATACAGGAGATCTAGATAATGCAATTTTTGTACCTTGGTCTAATTTACATTTATGGAACACCCAACAACTGCAGAATACACATTAATTTAATTCCCAGGGTTGCAGTGTTAGGAGGTGAGGCCTAGTGGATGGTGCTCGGGTCATGGAGGTGGGTTTCTCATGAATGGCTTCGTGCTGTTGTCAAGGTAGTGAGTGAATTTTCACTTTTGAGAGATTGGATTTGTTCTTAGGGGAATGAATTAGTTCCTGCCAGACTGGGTTGTTATAAACCCAGGATGTCTCTCAGGTTTGGTCCCTTCTCACACATGCTCACTTCCCTTTGACCTTCTCCACCATGTTTTGACATAGCATGAAATCCCTTCCCAGAAACCAAGCAGACGTCAGCTTCATGCTTCTCATACAGCCGGCAGAACTGTGAGCCAAATAAACGTCTTTTTTCAAAATAAATTCCCCAACTTCAGATATTCCTTTATAGCAACACAAAATGGACTCAGACATTGCTCAAACTGGACACTGTGAGGCTACATTGTCTTATGTTTTGAATTCCCAAGGGCCCTGACAGAAAATTGGTAAAAATGACAACTTGTCTAAAACATACGGCCTCTGACCTCACGTGAGTAGATGGTAATAGAGTGATTACAGAAAGCGTGATATAAAGGAGATGGCATGGGTTTTAAGGGAAAGGACATTTTGGAGTATTGGTGAGAGAACAAAGTTCTGGAAGTGGCAATAAGAAACAAAATGTCAGCCAGTCCTTCTGGCACCAAGAGACATGGAAGAGAGATGACTGTGACTTTCATTTGAACTTTATAACCTGCCATTAAACTGTTTACTTTTCCAATGTCACTTCTTTCCCTCAACGCACACATCAGACTTGAAAGAATTTGGCAGTGGTTTTCAGAAGCCTATTTTTTGGAAACAGTTGTCCTCTGAGGATTGGGCAGAAGATGCATGGATTTATATCCTAAAATGACCTTTTCTTGAGATGTAGACTTATTCTTTCAAGCTGCTGCTATTAGAACCTGACTAAGCTGTCAAAAGTAGAGGTTCTTAAGTAGTTGATAATTTCCTACTTAGATAGAATGAAATTATTTGTAGGACAGTGTTAGAAACTACCCCATAAAGGATCTTTGGTCTAGTTGGCAATACAATTAACTTCTATTATTGAGCATGTATGTGTGTGTGTCTGTGTACAAACAAACTCTTTTGGGTCTAAAGAACAAATTTACACACATACTATCAAGTTGGGAGTCTGGTTTGAGAATTTTCTTCAAAAATTGTTATTTCTAAAACCTAAGCAGAGCTAAGGTAAACACTGATGGAATTTAAAGACATAACACAATTTGGTTTAAAACGAAATAGTTTATGTAACTTATCTGAAAATAAACACACTTTCTCTTTTATAAAGTTTAGTAAATATGCTTAGTAAGGTTTTAGTGTTTAACAGCATTAAGAGGGTTGTTATTATGGTTTGTTAAGTACTTCTAGAGCAAGATTCTATAACATGGCTATTGATACTACCATCAAAAAGCAAGCTTAGTATTAAAAATTAGAGTCTTCACAGAATAGTCCTCAAATAGTAATATTAAAATAGTGGTATATAAAAAAGAATACTAGCTTCCAGAAGGACTGAAATGTTACTTGCTCAAATCTTTATCTTACTTGAGACTTTTAATTTATTCATAAATAGACATAATAAAGAAGTAATTTAGGGCCGGACGTGGTGGCTCACGCCTGTAATCCTAGCACTCTGGGAGGCCGAGGCGGGTGGATAGCTCAAGGTCAGGAATTCAAGACCAGCCTGAGCAAGAGCGAGATCCCGTCTCTACTATAAATAGAAAGACATTAATTGGCCAACTAAAAATATATGTAAAAAATTAGCCGGGCATGGTGGCGCATGCCTGTAGTCCCAGCTACTCCGGAGGCTGAGGCATAAGGATCGCTTGAGCCCAGGAGTTTGAGGTTGCTGTGAGCTAGGCTGATGCCACGGCACTCTACAGCCCGGGCAACAGAGTGAGACTCTGTCTCAAAAAAAAAAAAAAAGAAGTAATTTAACAGGACAAATAATGAATTTTTAGACACACTAAAACGTCTTAGAGTCTCTTTATCCTAGTGACCTATTCCTTTCTCATTAATGGTGGCTACCTTTTGGTCTTTCAATTCATTTAGTTCACAAAAGGTATTATGACAATTAACTAGGCTTCTCTGAAAATTGGGGGCAGGCAAGCCAAAATGAATGAAGCAGTGAGAATAGTCGACCTAAAATTCAACCTTAAGAATTCAGAAAGTTTAAAATTGAAAGTGAACTGTATTCACTTTTCTTTATTTCTCTAAAATGATAGGATTACCTTTAATGTTTTATAATATTTTTCTGAATGTATTTTTTCAATGAAGGATCTAAGAAGATTACTAATGCTAGATAGTAATCTTTTTTTTACTCTTTGACAAAATCACACATATGAATGCTTTAATAAATTTTTAAAAATAGCAAAAGGTTTCAGCCTGACAATCTCAAACTTTTAAAGTGACATATCAACATTATTCTATTTTGGTGTATTAAGGAAGATGTATTAGCATCTCATTAAACAAGGTCGGTGGTAATTACACTTATCAATAAACATAATTATAAGTATTTAAGATGGCTAATATTCTTGAGTAGTTACATTGTGGCAAGTGTTTTAGTTTTCACATACACTATCTCATTCTTCACCAAAATCCTAGATGATGGGGGATATTATTGTCTTTAATTTTATACAATGGCCAACAACTAAGAAGTGGCTATTCTTGGCCTTCTGGACTCCAAAATTCAAGCTTTTAAATACCATGCTATAGAATCTCTCTCCTATTTTTTTCTTTTTCTTTTTGAGATGTGTGATTATAGAAAACACAATTTTTCTATATTTCTAAGTGTTATGATTGTTATGTAATACCATATGTGAAAATAGACCTAAAGTTCATTGAATAAAACAAAAAGTAGCAATAATTTCCTCTTAGACTTACAATTATAACTTGAGATTCTGAGAGAATGAGTTTATTTTTACTTGTTAATTAAAAGAGAGAACTATTCTAGAATTCCACATATAATCATGCTATCTTAATTTATCTACCCAAACCACTTTTTTTCACTGTGCTTCAACATCTAACTTAAAGACAATTTGAAAGCAAAAGACCTTCATTTAGTATGTCCTTTCAGTAATGAAAATTTCAAAGTACTCTCTGAATGAATGACAAGGAGAAAATATTATGATAGAATTGAACTTACTTTAAAAGCAAAAATAATTATATTAAATAATATTGTAAATTGCTCCGTTTAAAATACAGATTTCATTTTAACAGAAGTTCAAAAATGCTCATTGAAAGAAATACTGGAAGAGAAAGGTCAAATGTGTTCTTAGACTCAAAATATTTACAACCACTTTCAACACAACCATTAAATCATAAAATTAACAATTCAGAATATTTAGGGACAGATCTATGGTTTTCTTCTCACTCTTTCCCCTGACTTGATATTTATGTAAATTATCTCTATCTTTTTATCTATATGTATTAGGAATATTGATTTTTTTATATAAATAAACATTTGATTTTGGAAAAGTTAGAAAAAACTATTTGTTTTATTCTTATTAATAAAAATCAACTATTTTTGACTAATACAGTATGTTATATTCTTTGGGTGGCAAGCCTATACATTCTTCTATTTGATTATATTTCTTTATTATTTTTCAAAATTCATAGAACTTAAACCAAGAACAAATAAATCAATGGACTAGGAAAAATAAATAAAATATTAGCATTGTAGTTTTATTTCTTCACCTTCTGTATTCATAGAAAAATACAATAATAGTTGATTGTATTTTTGCTGTGAATAATTGATGTTTACAATAACAACCTTGAGACATTTCAAAATTCTAATTAGGACATTAGAACAGAGTATTTATTATGTAAAATCAAATATAATCCTTTGAATTCCAGTAGTGCTAATGTTCAATATTTTCAGGTTTCATTTCTTTGACTCTTATTCAAATGCCAATCTTTGCAGTTTACATGAACTAACACATGCCATTACTTCACCAAATATTAATAAATTAAGATTCCCTAAGTCCTTTAAGTGTAACTTTGTGAATCAGTCATATTTCGTATTTTTAAAAGCATTTATTATGATTATTAAAGGCATTTTCATTACAAAAAATATAGAGACTACAAATTAGTGGAAAGAAGAAATAAAATATACATAATCAACACTATGATTTGCTTTTAAGATAAAATGAGTAGCTCAGTCAAAAGAATGAACTTGTGTGTTCACATGTCCTAGGGGATAGTAAAACAGGCTTGTTATTAAGAACTCTGGCTGCTTTGAAACCCCAAACAAAACTTATTTCAGTTGTTTATGCTCTATGATTTCATGTATGAAATCAACTTTAAATTATGAATTGTTGTCCTCCAAAATTCATTCTAACTCTTCTTTGTTTTATATTTTGCAATTTTCTATCTTTTGGAACTTTTGCTGAAACACTGGTCAGAAACATTACAGGTTGTACTCCCAGTCTGTGGTCAGGATCTTACTGGAGTGTTATAAAAAAGAAAAATTAGCAATACTTTTAATTCATTTATTTAAAAAATTAAATCCTTATTACATTCTCTAATGTGATCAAGAACCAGATGATTTTTCTTTTTTAAAGAAATTCTATAGTTGGAATTCAACAGTCATAGAAACTCAGGTTGCTGAGAGGAAGAAAGTAAATTTTTTTTTTTTTTTTGAGATGGAGTCTCACTCTGTTGTCTGGGCTAGAGTGCCATGGTGTCAGCTTAGCTCCGGGCAACCTCAAACTCCTGGGTGCAAGCAATCCTTCTGCCTCACTCTCCCAAGTAGCTGGGACTACAGGCATGCGCCACCATGCCCGACTAATTTTTTCTATATATTTTTGGCTGGCCAATTAATTTCTTTCTATTTTTAGTAGAGATGGGGTCTCACTCTTGCTTAGGCTGGTTTCGAACTCCTGACCTTGAGCGATCCGCCCGCCTTGGCCTCTCAAGAGTGCTAGGATTACAGGCGTGAGCCACCACGCCTGGCCGAAAGTAAATTACTAATCATTCAATCAAAATGCTGTGTATACAATAGTGTCATTTACAAGTTTTTTACCTATATTAATTTCCCATATTAAAAATAATTTTCCCTATTTCAAAGTTATAATAGAAGACAGTATACTTAATTTTATCATACTGAATGCACAACTGTATTCTTTTTAGGAAATGCTCTTTGTGTAAAATGCTACAAAGTATTAATACATTATTTAGAGTATGTGATAGGAGGCATGAGCAAATATTGAAAAACTCTAAAAATGTGGAAAAGTGCTATAAACCCTAAATTTCTCAAAGAAAGTAATTTCTTTGCCCCATTTCAAGTCTATTAAATCAATATCTGTGTTTATTAAACACAGATATTTAATAAAACCTCTCACAATTTTATAATTTCAGGATATTTTCAACAAAATGGAAAATTAAAGAAACACCAAAATGGTTTGTTTCCAGATTATTCTCTACTTGTAATTTTTTTCCCCTCCCAACCTCCTCTAGTTATAAATTTTAACTGGAATACATTTGATAAAAATTTTAACCCAATTAGGCATTTCCAAGTTGTAAGTTTCCACTTTTGAGGTAGGTCTTTTGACTGAGTGAAGCAATTTGATTTGGTAGGAAATCCTTAATGAGATAGGAGAATTCCAAGAACATCATCCTGATGCAATTATGTAGTTCAAAACTAGGGGAAATAGGAACAAGTTTCCTGCCCTTCTTTCAGGTTTTTCTGAGAGGAGAGAAGAGTGAAGTTTACTCTTAAGGAATAGTCAGTGTGATGCAGAGCTACCTAACAATAGAGCTGGTGGGTGAAAGACAGTAACATGAGCAAGGAGGAAGTAGGGTGCTACCCACACTCCTCTACTTTTTCACTTAGGTTTGGGTCCTTGTTAATACTCCTCAAATTGTTGTCTCTACCTTTAGGATCCCACTTTCATGAAGTAATGGTTAAGTGCATGAGCTTTGAATCAGACATTCTTCTTAATTTTTAATCTAACTCTGTACTAGTTAAGGTGCGAAGTAAGTTGCTTAACTTGCCTCTTGGAGCTTATGTGAAGATTAAAAGAAAGTAACACATTGCAAAGTGCTTTGAATGTTATGTTGGGTTTCTCAGAAACAGACCTAAAGATGAAGATTGGTGTGCAAGCAATTGTTGAAGAAGTTATCCTAGAAGAAACCAACAAGGGAGTCAGGGAAGAAGCCAAACAAATGTGTACTTTCCCGTAAGGTCTTACTGAGGGTAGCTTCTCCATGATCTCACAAACCAAGGTATAGGTATCACCTTAGAATCATCCTAATTGAGGCACAGGAGCTGGGGTGTCATAACCCTGCACCCAACAGTCATTAGCTTTCACTGGAATGAAGGAACATAAACTTCCAAGTACTTCTGATTCTTTCCACAGAGACAGAGCAGCTCGAGGTGCTCAAGGTCAGTTCTCCATAGGGAGTGATAGATGTGGACTATGCGGGTGGGGAGGGAGAGTGGAGTATTAGTGATCTGACAGAATCAAGGTGGAGCTCCCACAGTGTCTGTTATAACTTTGCACAGTGCTTGGCAAATGTTAAGCTCTCAGTATATGTTAGCTCTTATTGCTACTTTTCACATTATCTCTCCCTTTCATTCATTCTCTGTTACTATTACTTTACTGGTGTTTTCTTGATATGCTTTGATTGTTACTGGCTGGGGGTTCAAGTGGGTCAAGATAGCTCACTGAAGAATAGTGTGTGCATTAGAAAGGAGTATGGCGAGGAAGACCTGCAATGTGGATGAAAGACTAACCAGCTTTGACAAATGACATATGGCAGGGATACTTGTCCCAGGGACTGGGAGAGCTGACTAGTAGAAATTTATGGTGTCAATATATAAAATGATGTCTGTGGGGTACAATTGTGGGCTGGCCCTAGGTAGTCTTGTCTTTTCATTACAGGCTAGAAAGTATCTCAACCGAGCGCGCTATTGCCCATGTCTTTCAAACAGCTAGAACAGAATCAATCACTTTGTGTAAAGACCGTGGCACAGTACGCAGTCTTAAAAAGAATAAAATAGAGCTACTTGACTTGGAAGAATTTCCAGAGGGTCTTATTCACATATTGAGTGAAAGACTGAGATGTGTAAAAGCATGTATGACATGATTCTGTTCCTGTAAAACACCAACAATATGGATAGGTATGTATGTAAATAAATGCATATGTATCTTTACAGGTATATATGTAAATAATAGTAGTAGGTCATGTATGTAGTGATAATTATGTGCTGGGCACTGTTCTAAATAGTTTCCATATATTTTTGATTCACTTTATCCTCACAAAGCCTATGAAGTAGATACTATTATTATTCCCAAAACAGATCAGGTGACTTGTTCAAGGTTAAACAGTCAGTATACTTTGAAACTGGTTTTCAGATATAGGTAATCCGGTTGCCATATATGCCATATGGTACTTGTGTATTTATATTACTATGGAATCAACAGTGGAAGGAGGCTTTACCTTAATGCAAAACTCCATCACTGCTTTGCTGAGGACCACTGCACGTTTTTTACCAGTAATGTGGCAGGTGCCAGGTGATTTGTGTTCATGGCTATTGGTTACTGTTAACACTCATTGCAGCTACCAACGTGATCTGAATGAGAACACCTTAACTGCTGAACTTTTCCCCCCAGGAAATAGCTGATTCTTGTTAGACTCAAGTTCTCACTCATCAAACCTAAATCCATCATATCTCACATCTCTGTTTACCTCCAGTTGACAAGATTATATAAAGAGAAAGACATCTCATTTCCCTGAACTTACACATTGCCTTCTTGCAAATAAAAATGGATATGCTTTTACTATATTATCACTAATACAGCTGCTCTGAGGAGCTGTTAGACAGCTCTTTTCACTGATGGTTTTCTTGGTATCTGGATTACACCAGAACTAATTACCCTTAAATACAGAATGTGTATTGCTTTCTCCCTATTTACAAGTTAGTGTTTTCCTTTTCTTCTCTTGTTGAACAACGGTCCTGCTTAGCTTCTGTGTTATTATCTCGCAGGAGGAAAAGTAAGCTGATAAAAAACAAATGAGTAGGCCCGGCACGGTGGCTCACGCCTGTAATCCTAGCACTCTGGGAGGCTGAGGTGGGCGGATCACTCAAGGTCAGGAGTTCAAAACCAGCCTGAGCAAGAGCGAGACCCTGTCTCTACTAAAGAATAGAAAGAAATTAATTGGCCAACTAAAAATATATAGAAAAAATTAGCCGAGCATGGTGGCGCATGCCCGTAGTCCCAGCTACTCGGGAGGCTGAGGCAGAAGGATCGCTTGAGCCCAGGATTTTGAGGTTGATGTGAGCTGGGCTGACGCCACGGCACTCACTCTAGCCCGGGCAGCAGAGTGAGACTCTGTCTCAAAAAAAAAAAAAAAAAAATCTACAAATGAGTAAATGGAAGAATGAATGGCTCAAAACCAAGATGTAAATGAAGAAGGAGAATCAAAACCTGCAGAAGGTGGTTCATTTCAACAATGTTACTAGTGGGTTACGTGCTTACATATGCACCGTACCAAACCACAGGGCTCATTTCTGGTACATAAATTGACTCTATACAAATGAATGTTTCTGTACAAGTAAAAATATTCAGTTAACAGGATACATGAGATCATATTTAGTTATGAAATAAAAAAATAAAATAGTATATGAACAAGCGATCCAAAATCATCTATACTAGTACTTAAAACTGCTAGAACCATCCAAATAAAACATATTTGAATTCACAAATTTCACCATATAGCTGAAGAAACCACATATATTTTTAAATTAGAAGTAAATGGGCCGGGCACAGTGGCTCACGCCTGTAATCCTAGCACTCTGGGAGGCCGAGGCAGGCAGATTGTTTGAGCTCAGGAGTTCGAGACCAGCCTGAGCAAGAGCAAGACCCCGTCTCTACTAAAAATAGAAAGAAATTACTTGGACAGCTAAAAATATATAGAAAAAATTAGCTGGGCATGGTGGTGCATGCCTGTAGTCCCAGCTACTCGGGAGGCTGAGGCAGGAGAATTGCTTGAGCCCAGGAGTTTGAGGTTGCTGTGAGCTAGGCTGACACCATGGTACTCTAGCCCGGACAACAAAGTGAGACTCTGTCTCAAAAAAAAAAAAAAAAGTAAATGAAAATTATCTGAGGTATTCATATTTGTACACACAACTTAAGGCATAGAAAGTGATTCACAGAATCATTTATTAAGGTGCTAATAGAGATTATCTGCACATATCATGATTACTTCTTATATACAATTTTTTAAAAAGCTTTAAAATCAATGCACTGTAGAATCATCATCTGTAAAATTATTTAACTGATATATTAATGTGTATAAAATTTATTGATGTCTTATTTGCTACACATTGTTCCCTGAGAGAAGAATAATAGTATCTGTATTTTTACTCATGTATCTCAATTTTGTATAAGTAGGCATCAATAAATATGTGTTGCATAAATAGATGAATAAATGCAATAATTCAGTTGAGGTATTTGAAAGTCTTGATTGGTATGTGCAGAAATAGCACAAATAGAAAAATCAGAATAAATCTGTGCTACCAGGGTTCATGTTCATTTTTTTCTTTCATAATTCAAAGAACAGGTAGTTCTATTAAATGTGGTATTTTATCCATTGTACATATAGGAAGAACATTTATCGGGTGTCAGGTAGGTGGGAGGGGGGAGGAGGGGATGGGTATATACACACATAATGAGTGTCATGCGCACCATCTGGGGGATGGTCACGCTTGAAGCTCTGACTCGAGGGGGGAGGAGGAGCAAGGACAATATACGTAACCTTAACATTTGTACCCCCATAATATGCTGAAATAAAAAAATAAAAAATAAAATAGAAAAAAAACCTGTGGTATTTTAGGTTTCCAAATATAATATACTGCTTGGGTATCCCAAATGGTATAATATATCTTTTTTTTTTTGATATGACTACAGAGATCATTTAAGGCCTGATATTTTTTAATGATACATTATCTGGTTCTGTTTTACATGCATGTCTTTTCACTGAGAACATTCAAAAATATAGACTGCTGAATGCACTTAAAAAATTTCAATAAATGATTTTCACACTTAGAAACAAGATGAATAAATATTTTCCTGTAATCAACATGAAGGATCTTGTGTTTCCCTTTCTTTCACAGTCTTCTCTTGTGCTCCAAGAGATAATTGTCTTTTCAGCAATCAGCTCTTTTTAGGCACTTCCTCTAACACATCCTTTGCACACTCAACTGGTGATCATTTTCACTTAGAGCTGAGGTTCATATTCATGGTACCAGTTTTCTCTTTGACAGGTCAGAATCCCTGAGTTTGGATAAGTCTTCTGAGAGTTCTCTAGAAGGCTCAGACTGTGGCTTTTCACCACTCCTGTCATTTTTCTCTTTTCACTTCTAGTAAAAGCAGTGACTGCAGAATCTACTGAAGCAATAACTATTGCCCTACTGTTCACCTCTCCCACTTCTCTTAATTCTGAACCATTTTAACTAACTTATATTTCCTAGTAGACCCTGAGGAGAAATAGCTTACTGGGTAAACTTCAGAGGAGAAGACTAGTGCCAGGAAAATACTTTGCCTGTCATCCTGCCTTCCTGACTGTTGGACAGGTATGGGTAGGAACACTCTTCTTAAGTGACACAAGATTTTTTTTCTATTTCATAAAATTTGGTAGTACGAACCCCAAGTGAGTATGGTGACAATGAATCTTACCAGGAGAGGTCAATAGTTTTTTATAGCTTAAAGATCTTTCAGTATAAAATCTTTCAGTATACAGTATAAAATCAACTGAGAAATATGAGAACAATATTTGATCTGAGAGACTAAGGGAGAAGAAATCAATGTTATTTCAAACATTGATTTTTTTTATTCATTAGCCTCTTTGAAATTTAATATGTAGGAGGCATTGCTGTTTAGTCTAAAATACAAAGGTTAATGAACAATGTTTCAACAGAAGAGGCTCATAGACTGAGGAACATGTAAATAAACTAATAATTAGAATATTATAAGTATGCTGATTAAGAGAAAAATGGGGCACTATGGGAACATATAGGAAGCTCATCTACATAAGCCTGTGCTGACAGGTGCAAAACAGGAAGGATATTGTTCCAAGTACAGTTTTATCTATATACACATACTAATTTGCCCTACTGTCTATTCTAAAGTATCTGGTTAATCCAAAGTCCCTATTAAACTTAAGAGTCAACACTGAATGATCTGCACAGAGTACCTTTTAAGGGGATCTTATATATAAGCTCTGAAGCTCAACTTCGGGTAGAAGACATATTAATACCAACTTTATTCACTGACATACTTTCAATTCAGTAATGTCAAAGGAAAGTGAATATAATGAAATTTATGTAAAAAGGATTGATTTAAGCTCATGTCTTAAAGTATGAAATGAATGCATCTACTTTTTGGAAATCCAGAGTAACTAATAGATATCTCATCACAATGGCTGACTAGAGGTGCCCAATGCTCATCTCCTTTACAAAGGACTAAAACAACAAATAGCGCCTGTTAAATAGAGCATCTAAGGCAGAACATTTGAATTCAGCAAGGAAGTGATGAAAAACCCTTTAAAGCACAGAAACTGGGAATGACAGCATAGGGAGGGAAGCAAAGCACCCAGCTGAGATTAGCTGGGAACCAAGAGGGACTCCCCATTGTGAGGAAAATGTAAATGGGAAATCCTGGGCAGTTTCCATTACTACCACAGATTTCCAAACCATTGTATGAAATACAATTTCAAAACCAGAAAGGACACATCAAAAAAAGAATAAGGTCAATATCCTTAATTAAAATATGCAAAAATCCTCAACAAAATGCTAGCAAACCAAATCCAACTATACATCAAAAAGATTATATACCACGATCAAGTGGAATTTATGCCAGGGATGCAAAGATGGGTTAACATATGCAAATCAATAAATGTGATAAATTACTTCAACAGAATGAAGAACAAAAATCATATAATCTTTTAAATAGATGAGGAAAAGAAATTTGATAAAATTCAACATTCTTTTATGATAAAAACTTTCAAGAAAGAAGATATAAAAGGGACATACTGCAACACAGTAAGGGTCATATATATATGACAAACCCACAGCTAACACCATATTGAATGTGAAAAAGTTGAAAGCTTTTCCCCTAGCAACTAGAACAAGACAAAGATGATCACTTTCACCACTCTTTTTAACATAGTACTGGAAGTCCCAGCAGAAGCAATTATTATAGGTAAGAGAAAGAAATAAAAGGTATCCAAATTGGAAAGGAGGATGACAAATAGTCCCTGTTTGCAGATAACATGAAAAACCCAATGAGTCTACCAATTAACTCCTAAAACTGATATATTCAGTAAAGTTACAGGATACAAAAATTAAATAATCTTCCTATACACCAATAATGAAGTAGCTGAAAAAGAAAGCAAGAAACCAATCTTATTTATAATAGCTATAAAACATAAAATACTAGGAATAAATTTAACCAAGAAGGTAAAATATCTCTACAATTAAAACTATAAAACATTGATGAAAGACACTGATGAGGACGCAAAAAGATGGAAAGACCTCCCATGTTTATGGATGGGAAGAGTTAATATTGTTTAGGTGACCACCCTGCTGAAAATGATCTACAGATTCAATGCAATCCCCTTCAAAATACTAATAATTTTCTTCACAGAAATAGAAAAAAATATCATAAAATTTGTATGGAACCACAAAAGACCCTCAATAGCCAAAGTAATCCTGAGACAAAAGAACAAAGCTGGAAACATCATACTACTTAACTTCAAAATATAATAAAACCTATAGTAACCATAACACCATACTACTGGCATAAAAACAAGCACATATACCAATGGAATAGAGACAACCCAGAAAGAAATCCACATATTTACAGCCAAATGACTTTTGACAAGGTCCCATGAATACATATTTGTGAAAGGACAACCTCTTCAATAAATACTGCTAGGAAAACTGGATATCCATATGCAGAAGAATGAATTTATAACCTTCTCTTTCACCGTATATAAAAAAATCAACTCAAAATGGATTAAATACTTAAATATGAAACCCAAAACTATGAAACAGCTAGAAGAAAACGTAGTGTAAAAGCTGCAAGACATTAGTCTGGGCAAAGATTTTATGAGTGAGACCTCAAAAGCACAGGCAACAAATGCAAAAATACTGAAATAGGATTACATCAAACTGAAAAGCACAGCAAAGATAACAATCAACAAAGTGAAGAGACAACTTGCAAAATGGGAGAAAATATTTGTAAACTATTCAGCTTCTTTACATAAAAGAAAAAAATAAACTGCTATCATTTTAAAGAAAATATTATTTTTTATTTCTGTTTTATGCAGCTGAACTTAATATTTCTCATGAGGCTGATTCTGTATCTCCAAGGTCCTTGACATTTTTCAAAGTGTCTTCCAAAGGGAAAGAGAAAGGGAAAGCATGATTTGATGCATTGAGTCTTCTAAACACATATCAGTGAATTGTTCTGCTTTTATATTAAAGAGATGAAGCATATCACCGTACATGTCCAACTCCAACATGGATTGACTGGGAGCTCTTTTCCATGTAGTCATTCCACACTATATGCACCTTTTTTGTACAGCAGGGAAAGAGAACATGCTAGAGAGTTTGGCACCAGTGTTTACTGTTGGTGACACACATGTCCCCTCACATTTCATTTTGCTTAAACCAATTATATGCCTATGAGTAACACCAAGGAATGAGGAAGTATAGTCATTCTCACACCCAGAAACAGAAAAGAGCTGGATATTTAAAAACATTACTAACATCGACTACCCCATTAAAATGCAAAAGAATCTATGTGAACACTTTTAATGCACAATAATCTATTTACCTTGTGGTCATGAAGTTCCATTTTAATTAATTTAATTTCTTTAGAAAGGTTTTCCTCCAGAAATTACAAAATAAAACATTTCCAGATGAGAATTTCTACAAGATTAATCTCTCTCTGGCAAGTAAAAGATAATTTAACTGAGAAATAACAAGTCTTTTTGCTTCTGAAGCAGATAAGCACTAAATTTTAAAGATTCATAAATACCCACACAAGTTTATTCATCCATTCATTTTGCAGACACTGATTAGGAATTTGCTAAGTGCAGTTCAGATAAAACTCAATGAAACCAGGGCATGGGGGGAAGGATTTAAAAAGGATAAATGAACATGACTCTAAATATTTCTAAAATTCTCTCTCAAAATAGAATTGTATTCTGAATACAATGACTACATTATAGCCTTCAAATACATTTAAGTTACCAGATAGTTCTTGGAAACTAATTATATCATCATGATTAAAAATATTGCTGTGATATTTATCCCAACTGAAAAATTTAAGAAAGAATATATCTAAGTAAGCAAATCAACATCTCTGGGGATAAGCTACTGAGCAGGCTTTCCTGACCAGCTGACTTTAGCTCACTGCATAAAAATTTGCAATAATAACTAAATAATATGCCTATTTTTCACAAAATAGAAGATTCACTGGTATTTTAATTCCAGAAACATCAATCTAATTCTTTTTGTTTCCTTAAAATGGTATTTATTGTACTGTTCTACATAAAGTATCACTGTATAAGAATCTTTATGACAGACTCTTAGCAATATAAGGCAACATTTCAAATAATAACTTGGGAAAAACATCTGTTGGAAAATCTCTCAAAGGAAACTTTGTCAATTATACTTATATGTTCTAAATGTGTTAGCCTAATACTTCTGGAAATATTGAAAAAGTAGCTTTCTCAATTCTGATTATTTTCTTAGGATAGATAACGTGAAATGGAAATATTAGTTCAAAGTATGAACATAAATTAAAAAGAATAAATTCAATAGGTGCTTTTTTAAAAAAATTATTAACTAAAGATGGATTAAAGACCTAGATGTAAGACCTGAAACCATACTTCTGAAAGAAACTACAAGAAAAACTCTTCCAGACATCAGCTTAGGCAAAGAATTTATGACTAAGACCCTAAAGGCAAATAGAGCTACAAAAAAATTGAATAAATGGGACTTAATTAAATAAATATAAAAAAAGGTCTGCACAGCAAGGAAGTAATCAACAGAGTAAACAGACAACTTACTGAATGGGAGAAAATATTCACAAGCTATACATCTGACAAAGAGCTAATATCCAGAATCTACAAAGAACTCAAGCAAGTCAGCAAGAGGAAAACAACCCCATCAAAAAGTGGGCAAAACACATGAAGAAAGTTTTTTTTTTAAAAGAAGATATATTACTACAAATGGCCAACACACATGAAGAATGCTTAACACCACTAATCATCAGGGAAATGCAAATTAAAACCACAATGAGATACCACCTTACCACTATCAGAATGCCCCCAGATAAAAAGGTTTTTATCTATAAGAATGATATATTCTCCCACTTAATTTGGCAAATAATGACCAATTTTAACATGATGATTCAAAACTATGAGGAGCAGAAATCATTCAGTTGGACTCAGGTTCTTTTCTCCTATAAACTAAACTTGCTATTAATTTGGCAAAATGCAGATATGTATTTTGTATCATGGGGAAATCAGTTCAAATAGTTAAACAAATTATTTTTGAAGGGGAAGGATAGGAAATAATATTGATGAAGTACTTATTCTCTTCCTGATATTTTATGTATATTATCTCATCTAATTTTCACAAGAATCCCATGAGATAGGTATTTAACTTCATGCTATTAATAGAGAAATAAAATAGCTTGGTCATTGTTATCCAACTTGTGAAAAGCAAACCTCCAACTGTGAACTTCAGGTCTGTGCCCTTTTCACCACTACTGCCTCTGAGTAGATAATCTTTAAAACAGTTTTTGAATTTTACAAACTAACTCCAATTAATCCTTTAGGATTAATAACTAATTCATTATTTTAACCCTACAATAGTGATAGTAGTAATGGTGCCATACACCAAGACTCAATCATGTGCCATTTTAGTGGTGGTATATACATTATTCTAGCCTCTCAGAAACTCTTAGAGGTGGTTCATAATGACCAACATTTGTGTAGTCCTTCCTATGTACTAGTGGCTTTTCTCAGGACTTTACATATACTAACTCACTTCATCCTCATGTGATGGTCATTATTTTATCCCCATTTTACAAAACTAAGGTATAAGGAAATTAAGATCATGGTCAAGGTAGCCCAAGTGGCAAAGTAGAGATGAGATTCACATCCAGATAGTCTGGCTTCAGAGTCTTTGCTGTTATATATTTATTTATCCCTTTTATAATATATTTTTTATAACCCTTGAAATTTTTAGTCAATTGTCTCTTACAATTAAAAAATTTATCAACTCTATTACAAACTTTTAAAATCCACAGTGTAAAACATTCTCTATATTTATAATTAATCATACTTAATTTACATATATAATTTTTTTTTCTTTTTTATGTTAGTGACCCTTCTCCTTTTAGGGATTTAATTAATTATTCACAAAAATCTTTGACAAAGATGGTCCTGACAAGGGATGGTAGCAAACTGTTCTTTATTAAACAATTGTGATATTAGCTACGTGACAAAGACATCTGCAACTGCGCCCAAGTGATCCAGATGCAAACTAACTGCCCTTCATTATAGTTTAGATGAAAACAAAATGAAGCCCAAAAGGGTGCAAAATAATATAAATAATTTTTCTTTATGCAATAATGTTGCATTTGAACATGCAGCATTAAAACCACAAGTGAATCTAAGCTGGAAAGCAATGCCATGAAAAAATACTAACATTTCTGGAACACCTACAATGTTCCAAAAACTGTACTGGATAGTTTTAAAGATGTCATCTCATTTCAAGCCAGATTCTATGTCCTTGTTCAGGAAGAGAAAACTGAAAGTCAGAAAAGCTATAAAAATATCTGCAATTTGAACTCAGGTCTCTCTGACTTTGTAGCCCAAGTTCTTTCAACTATGTCTTGCTGCTTTTCTGGTAATCATAAAGGAAGCAGACATTACAATGGATTTGGATATTAAAATGGAAAATTCTTTTTTTTAATTTTTTAATTTTAATTTAATTTTTTTTTTTTTTAGACAGAGCCTCACTCTGTTGCCCGGGCTATAGAATGCCGTGGCGTCAGCCTAGCTCACAGCAACCTCAAACTTCTGGGCTCAAGTGATCCTTCTGCCTCAGCCTCCTGAGTAGCTGGGACTACAGGCATGCACCATCATGCCCAGCTAATTTTTTCTATAGATTTTTAGTTGGCCAATTCCTTTCTTTCTATTTTTAGCAGAGACAGGATCTCACTCTTGCTCAGGCTGGTTTCAAACTCCTGACTTTGAGCGATCCACCTGCCTGGGCTTCCCAGAGTGCTAGGATTACAGGTGTGAGCCAGCACGCCCGGCCTTAAAATGGAAAATTCTAATGATCATTGGAACAGAAATGTTAAATGAAACAGAAATAGGCACTTAAATATTTTAAAGAAAGTGTCAATAACAGATTAAACTGTCTATTTTGCAGTATATTCCATCTTATAGTTTTCAATACTTTTTATTAATGCCTTTACTATATCATAATAATATCCACCTAATTATAAATCTTTGGCTTATTATCTAAGTTAAATAAAATTTTATCAGTGAGATGATTCATCCCCATTCAGAACTGAAGTCACAGAGCTACTGATTGATAGTTTCTGACAAGGAACAAGGATGCTGATGCCAAAAATAGGGTTAAAACACTCATGAGTTTAATGTGATTCTTCCTCTTTCGGGTTCTACTAGATCCAGGGATGAAGAGAAGACATTGTGTGGGAGAGTGAAAATATGTGTTGAGTTGGCAGCTCAACAGGGACGTGAGCTTGACTCAAATTGTCTGTGTTTCTCCCACCTTCTGGTATTGTACAGTAGTCAAAAAGAATACGGATTTGATAACTAAGTTGAAAAATTCCCTGAAATAATTCTGTCGTAGTGAATGGAACAAAGAATTTGAGAAAGGCATAATGACTAATTAGAGACTGACATAGCTAATTTTATGATCATTGCTTCATGAAAAAGAGCTAAATGGGTAAAACATATTAAGAAACAATAAACTGTAAATAAAATGACCTGAAATGACGATAGCTTGACAGACAAGAAAGTAAAACATAAAGAGCGTTCAGAAATTAGCCAGGTGATAAATGGATTATTAATATTTGCAGTGTGCATACGGATATTGAATCTCAATTCTTTTTAGGCAATGAAAATTCATGTAAGGCTTTTGCAAGAAAAAGAGAGCATTTGGGAACTTCTGTTATAATAAGAAAGATTTTGGGTAAACTGTCTCGAAAGAGGAACCCAGATTACCATATGTTGGTGTTTTTACTTATCAGTACACTGAATCTGGCCTGAGAGAGCATTCTGCTCCCGCAGAGTCAGCAAATGACTCCCCAAATCTTTTGCACAATAGAAATGCTTATATATCAGTATAGAGAAAATATGAAAGTCAGGCATGTATAGTAATACATTCATGTTAAGTTTAGAAATAGGTTGTATAATCTGCCTGATAACTTGTGTGTGTTTTGTAAATTTGTAAATGTTGATAATTTGACATTAGAGAATCTGCCATGTTGAGTTTGCCATTTTAATTTAAATGTTTAAGAAATGTATTTGACATTAACCTTATGATTTTTATTTGAATTTTTCAAGATTATTTGTTTAATATTAGAATGTTGATTTTAAGATGGAATGATTAAGAGATGTACATTTTGTACTTGTACTTTTAAGTTGATAACTGTAAGAAAACAGTAGTTGTTTGTGGATAATATTTGATTATTTAAAGTAGTGCTTTAATACTCTAAAACTTCAGTCTTTTTAGGTTTATAAGTAGTGGTTCAATATTTAAGAGCTTGTTATTGATTAGATTTGTAAGTCATTTTTGTTAGGTGTTTGAAATGCTTGAGGTATTTGGATATGTTAAAATTTATAATTGAAATTTAAAATGTCTAAAGAAATTGAATTAATCAGTTTTATAAGTGGTGCTAAATGTTTAGGGGAAATTAATCTGTCAAATTAATAAGTCAATTGAGCACCAATCAAAGAACAAGGGAGAACTGCATGCTTTTATTTTAAAAAAATACTTGATTTATATGTGCATTTATTAGAAGGGATTTCTCTTTGAAGTTTTGAAAAGAATTAATTTAAATTATAATTTTAACAAATGTAATACAAATTAAAATGAGTAACTATAAGCATTCTTTTGTGTATATATGCACAAAATTTTCTTCTTAGATATTAAATAACTGATTTGAGGTAGTCAGGGAACACTGTCAGCTAGAATTCTAGTCCTAGCACTAGCATTAATATGTATATAATTTTTTTAAAAAATAAGCTTTATTTTGGAATAATCTGGATTAATGAGAAATGCCCTTTTTATCCCATCATATCAGTGGGTACATGATATCCACATGACAGTACTGGTGATGTTAATCTTGATTATTTAGTTAAGGTAGTTTTGCAGTTTTCTCCATTGTACAGTTACAGTTTTTCCCTTTTAATACTCAGTTTTAAGCCAGCCCACACTCAAAGAAAGGGGTTGGGAGCTAAGCTTCACTTTCTGGAGGGGGTAGTTATCTTTATATATTGTTTGGAATTTTTCCAGAGAAAACATTTGTCTTCTAGAAAAAATAATTGTCTCCCAATTATTTACTGAACCTCTTAGAAATCCCAATCTTTAAAATGACCTGTTCTTCATTCCTGAAAGGATTGCTATGGTGATCCATAATAGATATGAAAATTTTATAAAAACTGAAAATTTGTAAGCAATTATATTCCATCAAATACATTTTGAGGACAAATATGAAAGTATATATTTAAAAATAGAAGTAAATTTCATATAACTGTGTTAATGTATTGAATACCATCTTGAATTATTTTTGCTTCCTTCAGATGCCACAAAAAGCAAACCCTTCATCAATGAAATACAGATTTTTGGATTATCAACTCAGATGACACAACTCTTTATAAGAAGCACACTGCACAGTTATTATCTATGTTATCATAGATAATGATTATTATCTATGTTATCATAGATAATGACTATATTACCTGAGTACATATAAAATATACATCTGGGTACACAGATACGTAAGACAGGGTTCTAAATTTCCCATTAAAATCATACGATAACTTTTGTAATAGTTGTATTTTGACAATTTGATGCCAGGAAAAATTTTTATAAAGTATTTTTATGATATTTAAAAGTGCTTTATCATTTCCATGAAATCTAAATTATATTTTCATTGGAAGTGCCTGGTGTTAGGCTTGTGATCTAAACTCAAAGGCTATTACGTCTAAATTACAGTTAAATTATTAATCTCATTTTCATATCAGAATTTCACTTGTTAGACTCAGCAGGTTGGCAAGTACTAAGCACAACACGTTTCTAGTCATTAAATAATCAAATGGTGAATGTCAAATTATCAAATATGGCTCATTTAAAGGAAACAAGAAAGCAATTTTTCTATAGTCTGAATTATCAAAAGAGCCTTATTTTCAAAGAAACTTTTAACTGCTTAACATTTTCCTTGTAGCATCTCAAACCCAGATATATGAAATAATATTCACCTCCAAATCTTCTTAGTCAGAAAGCTTGTCCTAATTTGGAGGGAAAAAAAGACGTTCTTTAAGCTTAAATGGATAAAATTAGATCTTTTGTATTTTAGAAAACCCAAAGTCTTCTTGAACAACCTAAAAATGAAATAGTCTTCTATTATAATTGGGGAATGACAGGTGGTAATATGGAAAATACCAATTTTTTTGTATTATAAATTTAGTCCCTCATAATTGTATAAATATACCATTTGTATGACTATATCCCTGTTTAGTGCTGCTATAAAGGCATACTTGAGGCTGGGTAATTTACAAAAATAAGAGGTTTATTTATCTCACAATTCTTCTGGCTGGAAGGTTCGAGGTTGGGTTTCTGGTGAGGGCCCCAGGCTGCTTCCACTCATGGAGAAAGATGAAGGGGAGAGAAGAAGGAAGACAGAGCTGGGGAGGTGTCAGGTCTTTTTAACAACGAGCTCTCATGGAAACTAAAAGTGAGAACTCACTCACTCCCCTCCAGGGAAGGCATTAATCTATTCATGAGGGATCTGCCCCCCCTGATCAAGCACTTCCCATTAGGCCTCATCTCCAACAGCAGGATCAAATTTCAACATGCGATTTGGAGAAGACAAACGTCCAAACTAAACTATAGCCCCTTCCGTTCTTTCTAAAAAAAACAGTAATTATCCTTGAATATTTATTTTGTACTAAGTACTGTCCTAAACACTTTAAGTTCATTATCTCATTTAATCTTTACTAAAACTCTGAGTAAGTACTTTTATTCTCTACATTTTATATATAAGGACACTGAGTTTAAAGAAGTTACATAGCAAGGGATCAAGAAGGAATAGTCTGCAGAGCCTATGCTCATAGCCACTAATTATTTAACATTATATGTCTAAAATATAATTCAGTAATCAGATTTCCTGGCATGAAAATTTATGACATTAGATGGAATTTTTTGGCACTCTGTAAAGTCTATATTCTTTGTTTCACAATACTTTTTCCTCACCCTCAATGCATTTAGTAATGTCATACTTCTATTTTAATGCTTTATACAATATGCACTCACACCACAGTATTACCTTTCTGTGAGTTACTACGATTTGAGTCAGCAGACTCATTATGGTAAATTTAATAAGTCTCTGATTAAGTTTTATCTTTACTGTTTACTTAGAAAATTTTGAAACTAGAAAAAAATTAAAAGAGTAGTAAAATGAGAACCCATATTTAAGAATTTAGGAATATTGGGCTCCATTTAAGTATATCAAGCTTACTTATTTTTGCTATATTTGCCTTCTGACTCTCTCTCTCCAAATCTGTTGGCCTCATTCTCTCTCTTCTCTTTTCCCCCTCTCTTTCTATACGTATGTGCAGATAATACTCAATGCAGCTACACACACACACACACACACACACACACTTACTTTATACCTGAATCATTTAAGAGTTAGTTATAAATTTTAATTTTAGGTACCAGTGAATAAGTTGTAGAAATATTTTTATGAAAAGAGTTTATTCCTGTAAATAGAGTAATCTAGTTAACTTATTTCTAAAAGCAACAGTTAACACCAGGTTTTCAATCACCACGATTTATCACAAGAAAATAAGTTTTTCTTTATTCAACTTAAATTTTGACATTTTCTGTGTGTCTTTTTGTTGATGATGTCTTTTAAAGAGTTGATAAATTTTGGTGAAAAATGTATCTTTTCTTTAATCAATTTATTAAAGTGTAATTTATGTACAATTAACTGCATCCATTTAAAGTGTATAATTTGATAAATGTAACAGACATAGACACTTGAAAACCATATCACATTCAAGATATGGAACTCTTCTATCACTCCCCAAGGTTTCCTCGTGTCCCTTTACAGTCCATCATTCCCTCTGCCCTGGGCCCAGCCAACCACTTATCTGTTTGAATGTCATTATAGATTACTTCGTGTTTTTTAGAATTTTATAATGCAATCATAGTGCGTCAACTTATTGTGCCTGGATTCTTGCACTCAGTGAGAAAAGTTAATTTTATCAGACTTTAATTCTCAGACTGGGTTCAGATTTTCATGTTATATGAAAAACATTGTTTAGATGTGAAATTGTATATCACTTTTAAATAGGAAAGAATATATTAGAATCACTGGCAAAAAATTCCTAAAGTTCTGTAGGAACATTTAAAAATTATGGATAGATAACAGAAAAAACATACTATCATTGAAATTTATATATTATTAATGGTGTGAGACATAAGATAGGTTGATATTGTAAGTATAAAAGTTAAACAAATCTTGCTGGGTGCGGTGGCTCACGCCTGTAATCCTAGCACTCTGGGAGGCCAAGGCGGGTGGATAGCTCAAGGTCAGGAGTTCGAAACCAGCCTGAGCAAGAGCTAGACCCCCGTCTCTACTATAAATAGAAAGAAATTAATTGGACAACTAAAAATATATGTAAAAAAATTAGCCGGGCATGGTGGCGCATGCCTGTAGTCCCAGCTACTCGGGAGGCTGAGGCAGAAGGATCGCTTGAGCCCAGCAGTTTGAGGTTGCTGTGAGCTAGGCTGACGCCATGGCACTCTACAGCCCGGGCAACAGAGTGAGACTCTGTCTCAAAAAAAAAAAAAAAAAAAAAGCTAACTGAAGAGTTAGGGAACTGGAAGATACAGCTTTAAAAATCTATGTGGGACACAGCATAGAAAGATAAGTCATGAAAAAATATAAAGATAAACTTAGAAAAATTGTAGTAAAGTGAGATTCCGTATAAGTTCAAATGGAATTACAGAAAGAGGAAAGAAAGGACAGCAATAAAGGCAACATTTGCAGGGGTAATATGTGAGCATTTTCCAGTACTTTTGAAAGATCTTCTTAATAAGGCACCCCAATACATCCTAAGTAAGCTAAAAAAACATCTGAATTAATAAATTCGAGAGACAGTAAAATGTACAGAGAAAAAAAGATTATAATCAAAATAGAAATAAAATAGTAAGACTTCAATTTTTAAGTACACAAGTGGAAGCTATATAAGAATATATTTATCTTCAATGAAATAAGATAGAATAAAGAATAAAAATGTATCATCAACACAAATATCTTTCTAAAATTAGAGTGGACAAAAGACATTTTTATAGTAACAAAAACTGAGATTTTACTACAAACAAACTCTTATTAAAGAAAATTCTGAAAGATGTACTTCAGAGAAATTGAGAGCGTTTCCTATTCCAAAGTCTGAAATTCATAAAAAATATAGTGAATAAGGAAAGTTGCAAATATGTTGAAATAGTTAAAATAATCCTGCTTCTGCTATTGACAGACTAGATAATGTTCCCACTTAGGCCAAGTAGAAAGAATATAATAATCATCTGTCTTAATTAATTGGAAATCTAACAAGGCAGTAAATAATTACCAACTTAAAATTCAAGAAAAGATGGAAATAGGGACAGGCAAGGATAGCATTAATTGCCACTTTTCCATTAAGAACAATTACCTATCTCTCTCACTTTTGTTGTTCCCACTTCAGAAAAAAAAAAAAAATACGGTTAAGAGGCTGAGCAACTGAGCAAACTTTTTCAGTTCTAGGGATACAAAAGTTGGACAGCAAGACATGACAAGGCATTTGTGCTGTTAAAGCCTCATTATCAGAGCAACGCATTCTAGGAGGCAGTAGTGTACTATTTGCAGAGGATGGCCCAGTTTCATATTATCTCAGGTCTAGAATTAGCTTAAGTTGATATCTGATTGTGAGTGGTTCTTAGCACTTAGTAAGCTAAATTTCAAAAATTATAAAAAGTAATTATGCTTTGAGAAATATAAGAGAAATCAAAATGATTAAAAATTCCATTCACCAGTAAGATAAAAACATTTAAAATTTCTGTGCACCTTTATAGCATCAAAATATATGAAGTGGAAATTTAATAAGCTAAAACTAGAAATAGACAAATCTATACCCATTGAACAAGATTTTCTACATCTTATTATCTAAAATATTAATAATATAAAAATATCAAATAAATACAATTCATATATGCTTAAGATAATTAATGTATTTGTGTATAAAAACAATGTACCTAACTACTTCAGAATATACATATTTTCAATGAACATATTGGGTATTTACAAAATTGACAATAGCTGTACAGGGAAAAAAAGGGAGGACGCTGTGCGGCAGGCCCATGAGGAGGTCAGCTACTCCTTCCCTCAGAGCTAAGTCTCTAAGATAGGGGTCACCACAGAGGATAAGAAAATTGATAGGAAATAGAGAGAATAAAAGAATACACAGAGACTAAGGTATAGTTTATAGTTTTACATAAAAAGATCAGAATAATCACAGCAGGGTACTTAGGCGGCTAGGCAGATCCCCGTGACTGTCTAGCAATATGGTTAGATTCACATAGGTTTTTATAATCACAGATCTCAATTACTAGTTATCAGGGTAACACATTTGCATATCAGGGAATGCAGTTGCTAGGGGAGCAGGATTTCACAGGTAGTGGGTTAGGGTCAAAAGTCCTCTCAAAGGGCTACTAACAAGTCTTTATCTATCTTGGTGAACAAACAGGAACAAAGTCTTTCAGAGGCTAACTTCTAAGTTCTAAGAGGTAGTCATCAATTAACAGAAGTATAACAAAAGAGGTATAGTGACTCTATATTTCTTTGATTTAGTTATTGTGGACTTAAAGGTAAACAGATAGTCAGGAGTGAACAGGAAGCCTGATTTTCTACAAACAGGTTGTTTATGACACAGAGGCATGTCTCAGAGAAAAGGACACTCATTTTCTCTGGCTCCCATCCTGTGGGCCAGATATTTCCCTATGTCTCGGCATTCAAGACCCAGAAAAGTCACACAGAGAGATAACCAGGAAGTCTCTTGGAAAACAACCCTACCAGAGATTTGAGAGCTCTCCCATGAAAACAGCCTCTGATAAGTGAACCATTGAGTTCACATATTCTTTCAGGGAAAAACCCCGCAAACTCCTGTTTCTGTCTTTAATATAGCAATACTGGACGATACAATAAAATAATGATCTTATGAGCCACATTTCATTAATTTCTCAATCATACTTCTCAACATAGCTAGGCCATTTAACAATGTTCATTAAAGTTCAAATTACTGACATCATAGAGAATATATTACTTTTATACCTTTTTTCATTTTTACTTTTTATAGCTATAGAATAGTTGTACAAATTTATGGGGTACATATGGTATTTTGATTAAAGCATACAATGGTGTAATGATCAAATCAGATTAACTGGGAGAGCCACCATCTCACACATTTATCATTTTTTTGTGTCAGGAACATCCCAATTCCAATACTCTAATTGTTTTAAAATATACAATAAATTATTGTTAACTATAGTTGCCCTATTGTGCTACCAAACACTTTAGACATAGTCCAGCAAAGCTAGGAATCAGTGATTAGGGAATAATTATAAAATCCTTGTATAGTTGGGTGGCCAATATCAAGAGTTGGTGGTGCGTATGTGAAGCAACAGCACTGGCATACACTGTTGTTATGAGAACAGATTCTCTTTGGAAAACAGATTGCCATTATTCACAAAAGTTGAAGAAATATGTATCTTATGATAAAGCAAACTCTTCCAACAGACATGCATATAGATATATACAAAAGATAGATATATACAAACATATATACAGTATATTTCCACCAATAGATATATACAAAAATATTTATAATAAGCCAAATAGACTTAAACAGTAGAATGCATAAATAGACCATAAAACACTCAAACATTTGTATAACCAAAAAGAAAAATGGAAAAGAGATATGAATAAGAACATTATAAAACAAGATATCAAATAACAAAGAAAAATCAACAACTCTATTAGTCATTAGGGAAATACTAAGTAAAACCACCATGCAATAACACAACACACGCATATCATAAGACCTAAAAGTAAAAAGCTGGACAAATACTTAAGATTGGTAACGCTTTGGACAAATTGAAACTATCATATCCTGCTACTGGAAATGTAAATTGTTATTGACAGTATCTACCAAATACATACAGACACATGCTCTAAATATGTATATTTCTAATATATTAAATATATCATGCAAATATATACATAGATTAAATACATAGATAAATTAAATGAATATAAAATATGAGACCATTTTGTAAAATATAAATAGAAAACAAAATATGACTAAATTAAGAAGTTAAATGATTGTTAAATTAAATATGAAATATATTATGTGTGAAATATATTAAATATATAATGTGTGATATATTAAAATAGAAAATGTGTAAATTATATAAATTTATACATATATTAATTAATGTAGCTCATTAATTCCACTACTAAGTATCTTGCCAACTGAAATGCTTATATTTGTACATGAAAAACAAAAAACACTCATGACTGAATTAGTCATAATTGCTTAAAATTGGAAATGATCCAAATATGTAAGAACTGACTGGATAAATTATGTTGACCTTACTAATGGAATACTATAAAGCAATGAAAATAAAAAATAATGCAGTAAGATGAATCTGATAATTAGCACATCACCAAAGATCAGTAACTTTAATTATAGAAATTTAAATACAGGTGAAACCAAAGCATAAGTTTAGAAAAACATTTTAGTTGTAAATCCATTGATAAAAATGTCAATATGGTTTCATAAATTGGCGTTATGATTTGGAGGAGGCAAGAAAGAAACTTTTAGGGTGCTGTGTGCTTTTTTGTTGTTTTAACCCAGTTATGTAATCATTGCTTATAATTGAGCACAGAAATTAAGTTTGTACACTTTTCTGTGTATACTATTTTAGAGTAAAAGGGTTAAAGCTAAAGATAATTATCACATTTAAAAGATCTGATCAAAATTAGACTAACATTTTAGTTTTATAAAATTACAAAAATTTTAAAAATAATATTTGGAGGTTAAATCTGTATTTATTTATTATGTATTTCAAAATATTAAGGGAGTACAAATGTTTCCATTACATGGATACACTCTATAATGCTGAAGTCGGGGGTTTTAGTGTGCCTCTTACCTGGACAGTGCTCATTGTACATGATAGATGAGTTTTTACTCCTCACCACCCTCCCCTCCTTATTGGTTTCCATTGTTCTTTACATCTCTTTGTGCCCGTGTGTACCCATCATTTAGCTCCCACTTATTAGTGAGAACGTGGCCTTTGAGTTTCCATTTCTGAGACACTTCACTTAGAATAATGGCCTCCAGTTCCATTCAAGTTGCTGTAAAAGACATTATTTCATTCCTCTTTATGGCTAAGCAGTACTCCATAGTATATCCCACATTTTCTTTATCTTTAAGTTAGATGATTGCATAGTGGTAGCTACTAGTTAAGAAATGTGTCAACACATTTTTGTGGTACTAGTAAAAAGTTAATAGCTCTAAACTTTACATCAAGTAAGCATGCTAGAATTCCCTTGGTAACCACAAAAAGAAATAGTATAATTTCTATACTAAAAAAATAAAAAAAGAATGAGATAAAATGTTCAATATAGTCAAAATAAAGCACAGAAAAGAAAAATAGGAAAAATGTGAGTAAAAGTAAGTACAAAACAAAATGTAAAACAGATATAAGTATAAATATTAATGTAAATGATGTAATTACTCTAGTTAAAAGAGATTCTCAGACTGGATTATAAAAGCGTTCAAATGTGCATAAAAGTTAAAAGTATGAAAATGTAAAAGTTAACCAAAAATAATTGATGTGGCTATATTAATAACAAAAATATTAAAGGAATTTTAAGAAAAAATATTCCTAGAGATGAAGAGGGTTTTTTTTTTTTTTGACCTCTTGATTGGTTTTCTAATATTGAATCATACTTGCATCCCTGGGAATTTTAAACATGTTTTCTTTTCTTTTCTTTTTTTTTTTTTTGAGAATATGTTTTCAAATAAACAGGAAGCCTGACCCATTAAAAAAAAATCTACTCAATTTTAGCATGATTAGTTCATAGCGGAAGAATTCTTAAATAGTTAAATTTACAAGACATAAAGGTAGACAGAAAACCAATCATGGAGAAAGTTGTTCTGGTTTTCTATTCCTTCATAAAAAATTTTGTCAAAATAGTGTATTATATTCATAGATTTTTTTTGTTAGAAATTCACTTACAGCACAGGGGACATTTTTTTTTTTTTCTCTGATCCACAAAGTCTGAGGTCTAACCTGGAAGATTCAAAAGTTAGGAGTGACTTAATGCCTAGCGCCTGGTTATCTGTAGGTTGGTTTTCTCAAATGTGATCACTTACAGCATCAACACTGATGCCAGCTATGAATGTGAACCTTAGCTGAGGCTGTTTACTAGGACACATATATGTGGCCTCTCCAGGATGCCTGAGCTCATAACATGGTGGTTGGTTTCCAAAGATGAACATCCCGACAGAGTGCCTTGAAGAGATGTATTGCTTTTACTACTTAACCTCACAACTCAAATGGCATCACTTCAGCTCTATTCCCTTTCTCAAAGCTGTCACAATGACCCAGCAAGTTTCAATAGAAGGGGAAATAGGTTTCTACTATTAACTGGGAAGTAATAAGTTTCTAGAAGATCAAATAAGAACTGAAATATTGTTGTACCTATAAAAGAACGTTGGACTATCTTCTATATAATGGAGATTATTAAAAGATTTTAGTAGCACAGACAAATGGTCATATTTGTGTTTGAATTAGAAAATTCTGAAAGCCTTCTTAGATGCTAAGACTGGGAAAAGAAAAAACCTATGCATAGTCTACAACAATAATCAAGTGACAGATAAGAGACTAAACTAAGTCAGTAACCTAAGTTTTACATAAAGAGATAAAATTGCAAAATATCAAGAAAACAGAATCAATGAAACTCAGTCGTCTATTTATGCGAAGATTGAGCAAAAAGAAAATAATTTTTAGGTGTCTGACATGGCTGAGTGAACAGATGGTAATGCCATGTGTTCAGATACAGGAGGAAAAAAATAGAAATTTTTGTAGATATTGAATTTGAGGATTTCCCAGGAAAACCCAGAACAGGATGTAAGGAGCTAGATATGTGAACAGGAAGCTTGAAAAAATTAGGGGATAGTGATTTTATTGCCAGGAGAATGTAGACAGTTTATTAAAAAACATTTGATAATCAGAGAATATGTAGAGTAAAATCACCAGAGATGAGCATTTTGTGACTATCACTGGGTAAATAAAGAAACTTGCCAGAATAACTGGTAAGGATCTTTAGATACATAGGAATAGAATCATGAAACACCACGGTTCAGTAAGTGAAGGACTTAAAAGATCACTAGTCCCTATTTTCTTTTCTTTTTCCTGCAATTTGGAAGACATTGTTGACAGTTGTCACAGAAGATTCAAAGGAATTTGTGGCAAAATGTGCATTTTATGGATTGAAGTGAGCATTTAAAGTGAGAAGTTAGAGACTATAAAAGTATATTAGACTTTTTCAAAAAGGTTTGGAATATACTGAAAGGAAATTAATTTCTCTTTCATGAATAAATAATATAATGACTGAATGTTTTCATGGTCATTTCATGGTCATTAGAAAACATCTTGGAAGTTCGCAATGAAAATTATCACAGAGTTCTGAGATATCTGGCTATGAAAAATTCTGTTTTAAATTATTTGATCTAAACATTCTTGAAATTATATGATCTTGCAATTTTTTCATGATATGTTTGTAGAAATACCAATCCCCTGGGAAATATTGTCATTAATATCATTTTTATGAGCTTAGCAGTTCAGCAGTGAAAGAAAGAAAAGATATAAGGAAGCAAGTAATCTAAACATTTGTTTAGTGGTTGTTAGGTTACAAAATGGGTTCATTACATTTTTTTTTTATGATGGGAGAAATATGACCACATCAATAATCTTTGGGGAAAATATACATTGGCAGGTAGAATTTGAAAATATGGGAATGAAACCTGGTTATGCAAAGTCCAGGGACCAGGCTGACTGAAGAATCAGGCAGCTCAATGAATTTTAGTTTCTTAGCAAAAAAAAAAACGAAGGGAAATACATTATGGAAAAGACCAAGAGTTACATCATACATTGCAAACCCAAATCTATCTTTATCTAGGAGTCAGGGTAACAGCCTACAATACTCTCTACATACAACCCTGAGAGGAAAGAATACTAGAATACAAACAAAATAATTTAGCTTCTTGTCACATGAATGAGAAGATCAAGAAATTAGTTTAATACCAAATTACAATTAGTTGCCCTATTCCTATCCTCCTCAAATGCTGATGTCTAATTAGAGGAACAGTCTCTGCACCATTCCTCAAAAATGTCTCTTCCAAGAAGTTTCAAATTAACAAGTTCTCTTTTCCAAGTTTTCTATCCTTGTTTTTTTTAGCCCACCTGTTCATGGTGCTCTCCTCCTGGTGACTTCTGCAATAAAAGTCTCAGGAGTAATTTCCACCTACCAAACCACAGCTATCTGCAGGGATATGTGTGTCTGTGTTTGAATTCTTCCTTTTTTTTTTTTTTAAATTCAGGATATCATGGGGGTAAAGACATTTTGGTTACATGTAATACGTTTGTCTCACCCAAGCCAGGGGTGCAAGCGTGTCCTTTCCCCATACAGTGTGCTCTGCTCCCATTAGTGGTGGATTTACCCACCTCCACCCCCAAACCCCACACCTGACTGGCACCCGATAAGTATTACTACCATGTGAGCACCTTAGTGTTGATCAGTTAGGACCAATTTGATGGTGAGTACATGTGGTGCATGTTATTCCATCCTTGCGATACCTCACTTCGAAGGATGGGCTCAATCTCTATCTAGGATAATGTAAGAGGTGCTAGTTCACCACTTAAATATTAAATTTTTTTTAAAAAGCTACTTGCATTTAATTTTGAGAAACACTTATGTGGCATTTAATTGATAAATCAAGGCTCTCTTTCTTTAATGTCTCATTGAATTTATAAAAAAAATTTATACAACTTTTATTGAGTGCCGTCTAATTTGATCCTAAATGTTAACACACACTGCCTTTTATGCTATAAGTTTAATTCAAGGCCCATAGCATGCAATTTGGTTCAATTATCTAAATCCATTTATTTTTAAAGGCAAAATTATTGTGAATATACTGACAAAATCAGTTTCATGAAAAATATATGAACTTTGACAGTTCTTGATTAAATGAGGTTCTTACGGTTTGGATTTTCATAGCAGCATCTGCTTGGTGTCGTTTGGCAAAAGTAAAGTGAGTAGAGGATTCTATCAGTTAACAGTGTGACAAGTTGAAGCTGATCTCAGTAACAATGCCTCGGAATGACTCACCTATAATGAAATGCTGACAACTGCAATGAAGTAATAATTAAGATGAAAGATCTTTGAAATGCTTTAGCAAAGATGCTTCAGGCCATCTTTTGAATTTATCAGAAAACAGGTTCTTGATTGAGTAATCAATAAAAATGATTTATTTATTTTTAAAGATTTGTTGTCTTTACTGAAGTTAACATCACAGCAAAATTGTGTTTTTGATTTTGATTTGCAGAGTGGGTGGTAGGAGTGGCAGGTTGGGAGAATCCAAAAAGCAATTTCTTCTGCAGCGTGAATGCAATAAATTTAAAGGCTCGAGATGGATTTTTTTTGACATGTACTGTGTTCTAGATGATGCATTGATAAGTCTGAACTTTTATACTGACCAGATTGTTCACAGAATCAAATGTGTTGGGAATAAGATTAAGTCAGGGGTAAAAAACTAAGATAGGAGATACATTCCAGAGAAAGAGGAGAGGAGTCATAGAAATTAAGCAGTGCACACTCTCTAGGAGATGTACATGCTTGCAGCTCTGACTCGGGCGGAGCAAAGGCAATATATGTAATCTAAACATTTGTACCCCCATAATATTCTGAAATTAAAAAAAAGAAATTAAGCAGTGTTGTCTTTCTGGTGTTCTGTGATGCACAATATAATTTGTGAAGGCATGACTGCTCTTTCTGCTTTCTCAATTGACCCATATAGAGATAGTTTTGCTTGGTTTGGAATACCGAGTACCTAGAGGTCTGGAATAACATACTTTAAAAACATGTCTGTTCCAAAATAAATTGAAAGTAATAGTTTGTGGAGATTCTAAGGGAGAGGCTAGCTAATAGAAGGAAACAGTGGGAAGAAATTGAAATTAGTAAGTTAAGCATCAAAAATTCTTGAAACACTGTCATTGAGAAGGGTAAAGGCTGTATTTAATTTATTAAGGAATGTAAACTAAAAAGATACTGTGCAGGATTTATACATTGGTCAAGAAATTTTATAAATATAATAAAATATAGAATATGTTCAATGTATCTGAAATTTAAAATTAAATGAACCAAAGACTGATAATTTTTCAGAGGTCATAATACCAATGAAATATATAGATGTGCCAAATGTCATGATGGCTGTGAAAATATTACTGTCTTGCACAGAAAGAGGTCTCCAAAAGATAGTTTTAAACCTCAAAGACCTGTAATTCTTTTGTTTTATCTTTTTGAAATCTAACCTGTAGTTAATTTTAAAAAGACACTTCATAGATGGTATTTAGAGGCTTCATATGACTCTAATCATATAACTCCATAGGAGCCTTTCACTCTTGTCCATGAAATTCAGTGTTTATTGCCGCTTCTACAGATGCTGTTCTGTACTGCAACTTATCATTTCCACCATGGAACCAACCTGCAGAATCTGTCAAAGCCTTATCAAATGTCAAGACTTTGCTCAAGTTCAATTTTTTTCATGGCAAGGAAAATTTTATATTTGTACTATTCAAATTGTTATATACTGATGTTTTAATGAACATAAATCATCCATGTATTTATTTTTCATTCATTTATTCATTTTATGATTTATTTAGGAAAAAACTATACTGAATACCTATGTTAGCATACTCCCAAGATAGAAATTTAGGTGGCATTGGGCTGGAGAAGTAAAACATGAACATAATAACTTAGTTGCTATACGCATTATGATATAAATGCATTCAAGACAAAATTGAACAACAAAATAAAATATGTTCAATTCACTAAATCAGGCAGTGTGGCAGAAAGCCTCTAGGTGAGCCCCAATAATCCCTACCTTGTGGTATCCATGCCTTTGTGTAATTCCCTTACCTTGAGTGTGGACAGAACATGTGACTTGCTTCCAACCAATAGAATATGGCAAAGGTGATAGGATGTCACTTCCATGATTAAGGTACATTATGTAAGACCTGTCTTAGCAGACTAGAGTGAGAAATTCATCTACTAGCCTTGAAGAAGCATACTACTATGACATAAACTGTCTTCAAAAAGGGCCAAGTGTCCCTTTTAGGAACTGCAGGCAGCTTTTAGAATTTGAGGGCTTCGATCCTCCAACTGCAAGAAGCTGAATTCTGCCAACAACAGTGTGATCTCAAAGGAAGATTCTGAGACTTAAATTGGCTCATAGCCTCCAATGACATCTTGATTGCATCCTGTGAGGCCCTGAGCAGATGACTAGAGTAAGTCATGCTAGAATTCCTGGTACACAAAATCTGTTAGATAATAAATGCATGCTGTTAACTGCAAACTAGTACAACCTCTGTGGAAAGCGATATGGAGATACCTCAAAGAGCTAAAAGTAGAACTACCATTTGATCCAGCAATCCCAATACTGGGCATCTACCCAAAGGAAAAAAAGACATTCTATAAAAAAGACATCTGCACTAGAATATTTATAGCAGCACAATTCACAATCACAAAGATGTGGAAACAACCTAAGTGTTCGTCAATAAATGAGTGGATTAAAAAAATGTGGTATATGTGTACCATGAAGTTCTTACTCAGCCACAAAAAACAATGGTGACCTAGCACCTCTTGTATTATCCTGGATAGAGCTAGAGCCCCTTCTACTAAGGGAAGTATCACAAGAATGGAAAAACAAGCACCACATGTATTCACCATCAAATTGGTATTAACTGGTCAACACTTAAGTGCACATATAGTAGTAACATTCATCGGATGTCATGCAGGTGGGAAGGGGGAAAAGGTGATGGGTATAGTCACACCTAATGGGTGCGGTGCGCACCGTCTAGGGGATGGACACGCTTGAAGCTCTGACTGGGCTGTGGCAAAGGCAATATATGTAACCTAAATATTTGTATGCCCATAATATGCTGAAATAAAGAAAAAAGAAAGAAACCAGTGGCATGATGAGTATTTCTGGATTTCTGGACAAATAAAGAGGAAATGGATTTAAAAAAAAAAGTTGGAATTCAAATTTAGGCTGTCTGGCTAAGAAAGTGTCACTGCTAGAGGAAGCATCATACAGTCTGTCATTTGACTTAACTTCTATTATATATTTCCACTTGTATTATACATTTCTTCTAAAGAATGATCATTATATAGATGGAAGTCTGGCAAATGTGTTTCAAACATTAACACAAATATCTCCATTTGCTACATTGCCATAAACTATTTTAAGTGCCTGGCATAATATACCTATTACTCTGTCCCAGGTAAGAGGAATTTTGAAATAATGGAAATGGTCTTGGCACTTAGTCTAAAGAAATGTTGCATATATGCCTCAGAAGAAAAAAAAAAAAGATTTGGGACATTCTGTCCCCCATCTACGAATTCATTGATCATTTTAAATTGTTGTTTTCTGCTTGCCTTCAAGTGAAGACTTCTATTTCCTGAATTCCAGATTTAAATCAACTGTTTCTTGCTGACTTACTATGCGATTAAAGAATCACCCATGTAATTTCCATGACCTAGCAATAGTGAATTTCAGAAGAAAAAAAAAAAAGTACTGTATAGCAGATGGACTCTCTGAAGCTGGGGAATAAATTATGAGTTCTCTAAAAAAAAAAGAATCACCCATGTAATCAAGTGATCAAAGTATCACCCATTTAATGGGAAGGACAGCTTGGGATCTTCTAACCACATCATTTATATGCATTCACTCCTTTCTCAGAAACAAAATACAGCCTCATCACTGATGTCCAAATAACATGTTTGCACCAGGTATTGAGATATCTGTGTAGTCTTTCTTAATGATACTTAAGGAAGTAGAGAATGGAGGGTCACATTTCACAGTGCAGAAAATAGCACAGACACACACACAGACATACACACATTCCCATTTATAGTGCAACTTTTTGTGCCATCTGGCCGCCTCCTGGAAATTCATTCTCTCTCCCTTCTCAAATACATCCACAAAATTGCTGGCTTTTTTGCTCCTTCCCAGATTGTCCTGTGGAGATTTGGAATTCTCCTCTTTCTTTTCTTGTTTTACGGAAAAATTTAATAACCACATTTTGATGCTTGAGCATCTGCTCCCGGCGTCTCACTCTGCTCTAGGTGGATAAACAAGTTATTTCTTCTTAACAGATAAATGATTTCATCAAAAGATGCAAACGAATACCTTTTGACCTTTTTGAGTGACTGCCTTCATTATGTAACAACTATCAAACTGCTCAAACCAAAAACTGGTTTGGATCACCTAAGTCAGTGATGTTAGAGCTGTATTTTCCTTTATAAACAAAATAGTAGCCTCTTAAATACAGTTTTTAGATATGGAATGGGGGGCACTTGCCAGACCAAATATATTTGTTCTGCAGAAAGAAGTTGTTCCCAGAAAAATGACTGTCTAAACTGTGTGTTGTGTATGCTTAAATTCTGTTTGATAAGTACTCCTGGTTTTGATTGGAAACAATAAACCTGTTTTGTAAATAACAGCTACTTTGGGAAAATCCTCATTTCCAGAAAATCCAGAAATTTATCAAACATTAATGCTGGGATATTACTCCTTATCACTCATAAAAGAGTAACTCATAATTAAATATTAAGAAGTGGCCTAGAAGTTCTGTTTGAAGAATTAGGTCTGTCTTTAGAAGGAACGAAGTGAATATATAAAGATATCCAGAGATGAATATAGAGAGAATAGCAAGATAAGAAAGAAAAAAAACTTAGAAATAAGAAACATTTCTAAAAGAGAGTGAAGACATAATATACTGAAAGAGGAAATACATAATGTTGAAGTTGCTGGGCCAAATGACAGACTATATGACACTTCCTCCTGCAGTGACACTTTCTTAGCCAGACAGTCTAAGGTTGAATTCCAACTGTGATGCCCACAAACTCTGGACCTTGGGCAAGTTTTTCAACTTCCTTGAGCTTTGGTTTTCCCATCTTTAAAATGGGCACCTACATCATAGTGTAGTTTCAGGATTAAAGGAGTGATTGTAACAGTGCCTAGAACTATTAAGAATAGTCTTGCTTTTTTCCTAATAATATCTGGAGTGGAGGTTAAGAAATATAATACTGACTGTGAGAGTGATAAAATGGGACATACAGGAAAGTACATCAAGAGAAAAGTAGCAGTAAAAAGACAAGATGATCCCCTGTTCTCCCTGTGGAATGCCATGTGCTATAAGAAATTAATAACACTTGTCTTCTTCCCTTTGTCACTTTTTCAGTGAAAGGAATATGTTTCCATCAAAAAGAAGTGTGACAAAATATGATAATTGCATTTCAAAATTATAAGGATATAACAGAAGACAAAGTTGGGAAGAGAATTATTTTCAGTTCTTTACTCCAGCACAAAAATAAATATGGCAAAGATCAGGGATGCTTAATTTGAAGTTGCAGTGATTAAATCCATGCCAGTGTGTCTGAATGAAATATTGTATTAGAAGGTCCTTTTTATTTTGCAATCATATCTCAATTATCTGCTAAAAAGACAGGGGAAATTTTAAAATTTCAAATTGCCTATCTTTGGTCATTCATTTGCTTCTTTGAATTGCCTGACAATATTTGCTTAATTATGCTTAATTGAAGGTATACTAAGCTGAATTATGAATTTTAAGAATAATTACTATGCCATAAAAAAGAACCTTGGGATAACTATAAAGAAATAGAGTTAGAATGACACCAAGGAATAGGTAATAAAAATTAGTGTGGATATTATGTACTTTTGTAATTAAGAGGAGAGAGAGAAATTTCATTATCATTTTGGATTGTACAAATTTGACAGTCTTCATCAAAACAAAGGAATGTTGAATTATGATAAAAAAGATCTAGGCAACTAGATATAGTTTCTGTTCTAGGCAGAAAATGTTTAATAAAATTCCTTTTAGGATTGAATCTTTATTAGGCCATGATCATCACAGAGCTTCAAAGTGAAAGCAGACATCCGTACTCAAGATGGCAGGAAGAGAAAAGAGGAAAGAGTTGACCAATGAAATCCTATATGAAATTTGGTTTCGTGCACTTCAATTTTACTTTTTTTGTCCTCAAGGCCTTCTATTACTTGATATAATTTAAAAAGTCTTTGAATGCAGCAAAAATACAAACAGGAAGGCTAAGCAAATTATCATCTCAAATTTGAAAGATTGCCAACACTTCATTTATATAGACTATGGAAAAATGATGAGTATATATTATGGCATACAATAAAGTGGATTGGAATGGATCCTTTACCTGGTTTCTTGCTTAAATTTGTTTGTTTCCATTTTACTCTGTTTATATGGAAGATAGCAGTGGATGGGATCTGATATATTCCCTTTGCCAAAGAACTCTTGGCTCTTACCTGACATTACTTTCCAGAAATATTTTAACTCCATCAACAAGTACAAATTGAAAATCAGGGCCCATCCCAGCCTTTACTTATGCCCTTCAGTTTACGATAAGACCATAAAAAACAAACACTATTAGCCAATAGAATATCCAGGATATTCTGTTGTCCCCACTTAACACAACTTGGCAATCACCCTCATCCATATGTCTGGAGAAGTAGCTTTAAAAAAGTTTGTAAATTTTGGCCTTGGAGCTATCAATTCCTTAAATCTACTTCAGCATACATCTAAGCAGGGCATTTTGATACTGTTTTCTTCCTAATGCTTCTCTCCTGAGAAAATGTGACCTATCTCAGAACTCAGATCTGTCTTTGTCCTGCTGTTACACACCATCATGTCATTGTTATATGGAGAATTCCTTTAAAACAACATATAAATTCATAAACAAATTTCCCTAAGACAAAATCCAAAATGACCAAGAAAAAAATTTGTATCTGCTGAAGAAAAAAAAAACACAAAACTACACATTTTTTAAAAAAGATTAAAATAAGATAAAAAGGTAAAGAATTTTAAGCTATCAAGGATTTCAAAAATGTGAGCAATTTTGTGATACCAAAGAGGCTCACAGCTATTATCTGATATAATTGATTAAAAAATAAATGGAAACACTAATATCATTAATCTTTCAAATGGTACATGCTACCACAAAAATCAAGTCAAAATGAAATAATAATGCTGATTACAATTACACTTACACAGAGTAAAATTTTTATACATAAATTTCTGACTGGGTATTCCTATCTTGTTAATAATGTCCAAAATTGTATATATTAACTTAAGTAAAATTAATCATATTAGCAGTAAAATTGTACTTGTTAAAAATTTTTACCGATTAAATCCTAACAGGAGAACTAAATCTTCTTTGTGAAATATCTCCAAATTTGATCAAGCAAAATTCACTTAGTAGAAATGATAGCTAGAAGATAAAATTACAAAAGACAGAAGCTATTAGTTCTACAATTTAATATAGATTTAAAAACTAAATTAATCTAATCTTCATTGTACAATTTATGAAAGAAAAAACCAAGTGATATGACAGTAAAGCAATTTAAATATTTTAACCTCATATTATGTAAAATAATCAAAAATTAATTTAACTTCAAAAACTATCTCAAAATTAAATGTTTATTGTGATTAAAATATTTGCACTATCAACTTGAATTTTAAAAGCCCACAGATAAAAATGATCAGTAAAAAAATATTACAATGTGTTAAAATAATTGGTTCAAAACAGCCTAATCAAAATATTTTATATTTTAACATCTATCCATGAATGCTAAAGAATCCTGATTAAGCCAAAATCTCCACACCCAAATCAAATTTTATAATGCCATGATCATTATAATTGATAGAGAAAGCATATTTCCTCATAGCTTTATGTATAGATTGCTATTAAAAAATCATAGTTTTGAAAGTCTATTTTTAAAGGAAGTGTTGTAATCCACTTAGTTAAGAAAGAAAAAGAGAAAGGACAGGTGGAAATGTCAGTCATTTTGTTTTAATAGATGAATAGAGAAAAGACAACTTCAAAGTTTTCCACAACTGTTGAGTTATTGCTAGTTTTACTTTAATATCAGACATTGGAATGATTTATAGGCCACTTGGTCTTGTTTGTTTTTCAGTGACTCTCATCTGAATGAAAGAGGAATGAAAACAACTGAATTAATATCTTGAACAGACATATAGAACAATCTTAGTGCCAGGTCCTTTTTTATTGTTGTTGATCTTGTATTTATCTCTCCTTATTGCTGTTGCTGTGGTTCTTATGGATTGTCTGCTGACCATGTGATCTCATGCATTGATCATTAGCTCCTGAATATCCTTTTGTTGCTACTAAAAATAAACACACTTTATAGACTTTCAAATGGATTTACCTTCTGTATGTGTTACTTTTATTTCTGTTAATAGATTCCTTTTTTCCTTGTCTCTCATATTTCATTTTACATCTGGTTTCCTATCATATTTTAAGACATAGAAATCATAGCAAACCTTTGTCATGGACACAGTCATGGATAATTGCTAAAGTAGATATAGATTTTTGACACTTCTATAAGATGATACTTAATGGAAGATGTGACTGGTAGTTGATCATATTTCTTAACTAAAATTCAAAGTTATTGTAATAATTCTTTGAAAGAATAACTATGTGCTGAGGGAGAATATACACTCACGCTATCATAGCTAGATGAGAGAGGTCATCCATTGCATCTACATGTTTTACTCTGAAAGAAAAGACTAATTTTTTTTTTACTCCTTAAGGCAGTTTGTTGAAGGTTGTTGGCAAAATCCCTCTATCACCTGCCCCAATCATTGAGAACACGGATGTTTCCTACATCTCAACAGGAGTCTGGAAAAAATATGGATAACATATGAATGTTTTTATGACATTTAGTTTGAAAAGGAATGAATGGCATGTGAACACACAACAACATCATGAAACAGCAATCTCTCTCTTTATCAAATATAAAATTTGTTTATTTTTGATCAAAAGAAGCAAAGTAGAATCTAGTCCATAAAGCAGATACATCTAACCTTGACAATCCCTAGAAGAAGCTTGGACAGAATTGAACCTTGAGGAATGCACACACACACACATACACAAATATCTTTTTAGAGTTAAGAATAAATTTATTCATGCATTTGTTCAACAAATATTTATTGAATGCCCAATATGTGTCATCTGCTCTAATAGGCATAAAAAAATGTTTAGAAATAAATAAAATAGAGTTCCAAATGACAGGAAATTCAACATCTAAAAATAAATAGATACATCAACAAATAATTTTAAATTTATGGAGCATGTACGGTATTAGAAAAATATATGTATTAACATAAGAACACTGTGGAGAGGCATCTAATTTATCTTGATGGTACAGGGGGAGAAGCAGGAAAGACCTCCTGTAAAATGTTGATAACCAAGCTGAACTTTAAATGAGTCATTCAATTACTCATTCATTTCTTCAGAAAGTATTTGTAGAAAACCTACTATAGGCCAGACACTGGTGCAGGCAATATAGCAATAAACTACACATATTAGTGGATGACTTCCATTTACAGTTTACATTCTAGTGGATGAAAATTTAATGAAGTAAATAGAAGGGGTAGGTGTTAAGGGAAATCACAAGGTGATTTATGCTGAGCTTAAAATGTAAGAAAGGTACATTAAGAAGCTAAGCAGGAGTGGGAATAGTGATTCTAGCATAGAAAGCCTATAGCTCATGTTAGTTTTTGGTACTGCTCATGGAAAACCAATCTGGATACTCTATATACAATTTCATGCATAGATCATAGTAAAATATTGATTAGCAAGTTCCATAGTCACATTTTTATTTCTGATAGATCCCTCAGGAATTATATGGAGCATGGGAGACTCTATGGGAGAGGTGAAAATAGAAGCCAGATAACTTAGAACATTTCTGTATTTCAATATTTCATTTCCACATGCTGGCATCAAATCATACATCTTTTAAACAGGTTCTACAAATGAGACAAAGTATGAGAATTTTTGGCTGAGACGATTAGATTGTAGCTCTAATCATATTATAATATATGGTGTTCTCTCAAGATATGGTAGATATAATATTAATCATATTATAATATATGGTGTTCTCTCAAGATATGGTAGTAAGATATAATTGCAGGATTACAAAACACTGACTCAGATATCTTTTAAACAGTTTGGAAAATAAGAGGACCTTGTAGCATCAAGATTTTATTAAACATTATAGGAGTTTTCTTTCTATGGTATGATATTATTATGCAACAACTAAGTAGAAAGGAAATAATACAAAAATTTAGATGCTGATCTCTAGGCTAGATCAAAATATTTTCTGATACAGTGCTTAAAATACACTTCACTTTCAAAAAGTTTTGAAGTGTTTGAACATAGGATCACATCATCTAATCCTCTCGCTGGATCAACTTGAACATAGTATGTTTAAAAGAGTTCAGGCCATATATCATCTGATCCAGAAAGCTAAGGTGTTTGATTGCCAGGGAATTACATTCAGACTGGTTGAAGTGTATCATTTAATGAAATACAGAAATTATCCTCCTAAAATGGTACTATGAGAGGGCCACCATGACGAAGAAACTTGTCAGAATGAGTTTGAACTGTACCCAAGTGCTTTTTAAATGAAAATAGTCAAAAACTGGAGTGTCTTGTACAGAACAGTACTTCAGAGAATAGACACACAATATTGAACTTCAGGAGTCCACAGTAAGATGGTTCTTTAAAAAGAATAAATCAACTTCACTGCCATGAAGATCCACTTCTTGCAGACAAAAGGTATATTAGGTGACATAAATTTTAAACAAAACAAAAAATGAAGCAAACACATATACAACTAGAGATTGGATAACTAGAGATTGGATAACCAAATCAATGGTTCTTGAGTTTTCACATGGAACTTGCTCTGGAATGTCTCTTTACTGGTGATATGTGGTTTAGAATATTCTTTCATAGATATTTAGATAGTTTATAGACTGGTATTAGTAAGATAAATTTCAGATGATTCATATTTATACCTGTATCTAGCTATCTATCTATCCATCTAATGTCCCCCACTGCCCTTACTTTTCTGCTCTCAAGGGCAAGGTATTTGAGAAACATTGCTCTAGATTTTTTTGTGGAAAATCATGTAAAACAGAACTTTAATGAAATATACATATTAACGCAACTCTCCCAACCAGTTGATTGGTGAAATAGTGGGGTAGAAGTTAAGAGAATTTAAAACATCCATGTAAGTGAGGAAATCTTCTCAATGAGCTGGTTTGTTGTTCTTAAAACTCTGTTTGTCCATGACTGAGACAACACATGCACCATGAAAATTAGCTAGTATCTGTGATGGATGGACTCCAAGCATGTCATCTACCTTCCATCTAACATTCTCTTACTCTTTTCTCTTCTCACAGATGATTTATGTCATTATCATGTTATTGCATCTCGCTTGGCTTCTGTCTCTCTACCTAAACCTTTTAAATGGATGCCAAAGTATTTTCCTAGGAGACTCTGTTTCTAAATGCTCCCTGGATTCCACAGTGTGCAGACTGAGGGCTTTCTCCCCACCCTATGTTTAGCCAGACTCCTGAAATTCTACTTCTCTGGGAGAGGATTTTGTATATAGAGAATCTAAATTGATTTATTAGAAGTATCAAATATTAACTAAGAGGGCATCACAAAAATAGAAAGGATGAAATATTAAAGAATATAGAATCCTTGTCCAAAGTCAACCCAGGCACAATGGAGCAGCCTGTAGTTCTCGCTACTAGGGAGGTTTAAGGAGGAGGATTGCTTGAGCCCAGGAGTTTGAGAATGTGGTACACTATGATGTGAATAGCCACTGTATTTCAGTGGGAAACTAGTGGAAACCCATGAAAAGGAGAATGAGGAGAAGGAGGACCAAACTTATTCTAATCTATAGAAATCTTGAGTCAAGAAAGATTGCAACATTGTTATAGGTTTTCAGAGATTTCAGTGATAATATATACATAAAACCTTGCAAGGATGTGAAAGAGAGGAGGCATTTGTACATCTTGTTTAGTTGGAATGATATATCAAAAGTTGGATGACTTGTATGCTTGCCTCCAATGAGTTGAAATATGTGCATATTTATATTGTCTCCAAAATTCTTATAATATGGCTGAAAAGATAGATTTTCAATATTTTTCTTGAATCTGATTGTTGGATGAAGGCAGATAAGCATTCTAATTATGTTTATTAATTATTACTTTCCTTGAATTTTCACAATCTTAAAAACTGCAACATCAATATAAAATATTATAAATATCAAAAATAATGTTTTACTCATGCATTTTTATCTCAAAATTACATTATCAGTAAAGTTGTTCATAACTATAGATTAACATTTGGTTCTTTAACTAAAGGCAGTATTTTTCGTGGAGAATTAGCTTTCCTCCTGTTAGAGGTTCTGGTTCCCATCAGCTCACCCATTTTCTTTTCATGAAAAAGATAATATATGTAATTCCAGTCCATTATTTAAAATGACAAGATATTTTAACAATAACATTCTTTTTCCACAGCCTCTCTACAACTGTAGAAATGAATGCTTAAGTGACATGCAGTCGCAAAGAGTATCATCTTGTAGTGTCAGAAAGTACAGAAATACAAAGAAGGAAGGGGGAGGTGGAGGAGCAATAGGAGGAATGTTAAAAAAGATAACAGCAATCTAAAAGGCCTACCAATAACTGATGGCAGAATATAAATAACTATGCAGCCATATAACCAGCAGCCATATAAATAACTATGGTATTGAATTACGTAGCCCAAAGGATAAAGTAAATTCCCTTGAATAAAAAATGATAAAAAAAATGAATAAATTGAAGAGGACATATACAAAAATGGAGAAACATCACATGTTCATGGAGTAGAAGAATATATATTGCTAAGATGACCATATTACCTAAAACAATCTACAGAATCAATGCAATATCTACCAAAATAGCAATTATATTCTTTATAGAAATAGCAAAAACAATTTTAAAATTTGTATGGAAACACAGAAGACCCCAAATAGCCAAAGCAATCAGCAATAATAGAAACTAGATGGAGGTATAACACTACCTGACTTAAAATTATGCTACAAAGCTACAGTAATAAAAATAGCATAGTACTGGGATAAAATCAGATACATATCAATGGAACAGTATAAAGAGCATAGAAATAAATCCAAGTATTTACAGCCAACTAATTTCTGACAAAGGAGCCAAAAATATACATTGTCAAAAGGACAGTCTCTTTAATAAATGGGGCTTAAAAAAACCGGATATCCATATGTAGAAGAATGAAACTAGCCCCCATCTCTCACTATATGCAAAAATCATCATTAAGGATCTAATGTGAGACCTGATACTATGAAACTGCTAGAAAAAACATAGGGGAAATGCTTCTTGACATTGGCCTGAGCAAAGATTTTATGAATAGAAAATCAAAAGAACAAGCAAAAAAAGCAAAAATAAACAATTCAGATTATATCAAACAAAAAGCTTCTCTGCACAGCAAAGAAACAATAAACAGAGTAAAGACACAATCTACAGAATGAAAGAAAATATTTGCAAACTATTCTTTTGATAAGGGATTAACAACCAGAATATACAAAAATCTCAAACAATTTAACATTAAAAAATCCAATTAAAATGGGTAAATGATTTGAATAGACACTTAAAAGAAGGCAAACAAAATTACTTTGTTGTTGAAAAATGCTAACAATTATCTGGGCCTTCAGCAAGTCATAATCTTTTTGCTTGTCTACATGCTGATGGCCACTCACTGATCAGGGGGAAGTTTGCTAACAGTTGAGTGGTTGTGGCAATTTCTTAAAATAGAATAACAGTGACATTTTCCACCTACATTAACTCTTATTTTCAGGAAAGATTGCTCTGTAGCATGCAATGCTGTTATAGAATATATCACCCACAGTAGAACTTCTTTCAAAATTGAAGTTAATCCTCTCTCAAATCCTGCCACTGTTTGATCAGCTAAGTTTCTGTAATATTGTAAACCTTTTGTTGTCCTTTCAACAATGTTCACAAGCGTCTTCACCAGGAGCAGATTCCGTCTAAAAACAAACAAACAAACAAAAAACCACTTTCTTTGCTCATTTATAAGAAGTAACTCCTCATCCATTTAAGTTTGATCGTGAAATTGCAGCAATTCAGTCTCATCTTCAAGTTCTACTTCTAGTTCTCATTCTCATGCTATTTCCACTACTGCAGAGACTTCCTCCACAAAGTAATCCATGGGGATTGAATCAACTCCTTTAAAACTCCTGTTCATGGTGATATTTTTCTTTCCTATGAATCACAAATATTCTTAATGGAATCTAGAATGGTGAATTCTTTACAGAAGGTTTTCAATTTATTTCATCCAAATTCATCAGAGAATCATTATTGAAATCATATCACTATATCCTATATCCCTTCAAATTGTATTTCTTTTTTAATTAATACATTTATTTACAAATATTTAAGGGGTAGATATGATATTTTGTTACATGCACAGAATGTGTAATGATCAAGTCAAAGTATTTAAGGTATCCATCAACTAGAGTATTTATCATTTGCATATGTTGGAATGTTTCAAGTCCTCTTTTCTAGCTATTTTAAAATATGCAATCCATTGTTGATAACTATAACCACCCTACTCTGCTATCGAACATTAGAACTTACTTTTTCTATCTAACTTTATGCTTGTACCCAATGACCAACCTCTCTCATCACCCATCTCCCTCAACCCAACCATACCACCTTCCCAGTCTGCCTATCATTTTATTCTCTACCTCCATGAGATAAACATTTTTTAGTTCTCACATATGAGTGAGAACATATGACCTTTGTATTTCTGTGTCTGTCTTATTTCACTTAACATAATGATCTCTAGTTCCATTCACGTTGCTGCAACTTAAAGAATTGTATTAGTTTTCATGGCTGAATTATATTCCATTGTGTATATATGCCACATTTTCTTTATTCATTCATCTGTTATCAGACACTTAGGTTGATTCTGTATCTTGGCTATTGTGAATAGTGCTGCTATAACATGGGGCTGCAGGTACCTTCTTGACTTACTGATTTCTTTGGATAAATACATAGTAGTGAGGTTGCTGGATTGTATGGTAATTATATTTTTAAGTTTTTTTGAGCAAACTTTATAATTTTTTCCATAGTGGCCATACTAACATTCCCACCACAGTGTATGAGTTTCCTTTTCTCTGACTCCTTGCCAGCATCTGCTATTTTCTTTCTTTCTTTTTTTTTTTTTTTTTTTTTTGTCTTTTAATGGAAGCCATTGTAACTGGGTAAGATTGTGGTTTTGATTTGTATTTCCCTGATGACTAGTGATGTTGAGAATTTTTTCATATACCTGTTGGTACATGTCTTCTTTTGAGAAATGTCTATTCATGTACTTTGCCAACTTTTTAATGGAATTATTTGTTTTGTTTTTCCTGTTACATTGTGTGAGTTCCTTGGATATTCTGCATATTAGTCCTTTGTTGAATGAATAGCTTGCAAATATTTTCTCTCATTCTATAAGTGGACTCTTCACCCTGTTGATTATTTCTTTTGCTGTGCAGAACTGTTTCATTTAATATGGTCTTATTTGTCTATTTTTGGTTTTTGTTACCTATGTTTTTGAAGTCTCAGCCATAAAATCTTTGCCTAGACCAATGTCCTAATGTGTTTTCCCCATGTTTTAATCTAGTTGTTTTATAGTTTTGGGTCTTATATTTATGTCTTTAATCCATCTTGAGTTAATTTTGTACATGGTGAGACAGAAGAGTCTCATTTCATTCTTCTACGTGTGGATATCCAATTTCCCAAACACCATCTATTGAAGAAGGTGTCTTTTTCCCAATGTATGTTCTTGAGGCATTCATTGAAAATCAGTAAACTGTAAATATCTGGGTTTATTTCTGTGTTTTCTATTGTTTTATTGGTCTATAGAGAGTCTATTCTGTTTTATACCAATACCATGCTTCTTTAATTACAATAGCCTTGCAGTATATTTGAAATCAAGTACTGTGATGCCTCTAGCTCTGTTCTTTTTGCTCAGAATCGCTTTGGCTATTCAGGCTCTTTTTTTGGTGCCATGTGAATTTTACTATTCTTATTTCTATTTCTGTGAAAAATGAATGTTGGTGTTTTGATAAGGATTGCATTAATTCTGTAGATTTTTTGGGGGTAGTATGGCTATTTTAATATTAATTCTCCCTGTCTATGAGCATGAGACATCTTTCCATTTGTTTGTGTCCTCTTCAATTTCTTTCATCAATGCTTAGTACTTTTTCTTGTAGAGGACTTTCATTTATTAATTAAGTTCACTGTTTTATATGGGTGTGGTTTGTGGTTCCTCAGAACAATTACAATAGTAACACAGATCACTGATCACAAATTATCATAACAGATATAGTAACAATGAAAAAATTTGAAGTATTTTGAGAATTACTAAAATGTGACACAGAGACACAAAGTGAGTCCATTCTGTTGGGAAAATGGCACTGATAGATTTGCATGATATAAAGTTGCCACAACTTTCAATTTACAGAAAATGCAATATCTCTTTAGCACAATTAACTGAATCACAATGAATAGAGATATGCTTATATACCATTGGTGAGTATGTAAATTAGCACAGCCACATGAAAAACAGTATGAAGATTTCTCAATAAACAATAATAGAACTACCATATGACCCGGCAATATGACTACTGGTTATATATCCAAAGGAAAGAAATCAATATTCCTAAGAAATGTCTGTACCCTCCTGTTTGCTGCAAAACCATTCACCATAGCCAAGATATGGAGTCAACCTAAATATCCACAAATAGATGAATGGATAAAGAAATGTGGTATATATCCACAATAGAATACGCTTCAGCCATAAAAAAGAATGAAATTACATTATTTGCAGCAGCTTCGATAAACCTATAGAACTTTAAGGGAAATAAGCCAGGCACAGACAGACCAGTAGTGCATGATCTCCCTCATATGTAGAAGTTGAATAAATTGATCACAAAGAAGTAGAGAGTGAAATAATGGTAACTAAAGAAGTATAGGAAATAGTGAAAAGTTTAATAATGGATACAAAATTACATCTAGATAGAAGAAATAAGTGCCAGTGTTCTATAGTGCCATAGAGTGATTAGTTAACAACAAACTTACTCAATTTTCAAATAGCAAGAAGAGAGGTATTTGTTCCCACATGAAGAAATTATTGTTTGAAGTGATTGATATGCTAATTACCATGATTTCATTATTACACAATACATACAGGTATTGAAATATCACACAGTAACTCATAAATACATACAGTTATCATTATATCAGTTAAAATCTTAAAACATGTTTTAATTGATTAATTAATGGGGGAGGATGTACAACTCTTCCTTACATAAAAATTCTACTTAATAAATATACAAGGATGAGGAAAATAGAAATTACCAGTAGGCCAACGCAGTAATTTCTGCAGGCCATATTAGGATACTAAAATTAGTGAATTAAAAATTAAAGACAAACAAAATAGTTTAAAAATATTTTTCCCAAAGTATTAACTAATTACAAAAGGAAAATAATAACTTTATAGTAAATAAATCTGGAAAATATCATCTTAACCCAGTGTTTAGGATGACTATCACAAGTAATAAGACATATTATCATTATATAGTCTCTGATATGATGCACTGAGAGGGCATATCATTTTTAAGGTATTATTTTCCAAAAATCCATAATCTCAATGGAATCATGAGAAAACATCAAATTCAAAAAAGTTATGCAATAAAAAATATCTGGCCAATAATTTAGAAAACTCAAGGTCATGAGGGTCAAGAAAAGACTGAGATCATGTTACATATTGGAGAAGACTATAGTGACACAATAACTAAACGCAATGTGGCATTCTGGATTGGATCATGAAACAGAAAAGAGGTATTTTTGGAAAATACAGTGAAATCTGAATAAAGTCTATGTTTTAGTTAATAGTATTGTACTAATGTTAAATTTTTAGTTTTTATCTTTTTACCGTGGTTATGTAAGACGCTAACATTAGTGGAAGCCTAATGGGAAGGGTATACCCAAAGGCTCTGCACTTATCTTTTCAACTTTCACAAGTCTGCAAGTCTAAAATTAGCTCAAAATAACTCTTGTAAAGAAGAAGAAATGCTCATTTTTTCTTTATGATATTTAGTTTTGGTTTACATTGTCTATAATCTCAATTATTTTGCTCACTGATATTCAAATATAGCTTTGAAAAAACATGGTGTCTTAGAGAAGTTATAACTAATTTAGTTACAAAATTAAGAACCCACATTTCCACAGTCTAATCTACCATAAATTAATTTTTAATGAAACAGAGTAAAATATTAATATATAGAAATAATTATCTTAGAAAATGAATTTCAAGATTGTGCACTTGCCAATATCCATCTCTGTCTCTCTGCTCCTAAATGCTGACTTAGGATAATAATTATAACCAATAATATAATGAATATGTTAATATTAGCTTACTTAGGAGAGTCCCAGAAAAATATAACTAATATACTTGTTCTTATTTCGTGTTCTATTATAGCTAAAGGGAAAACTGTTTATTTTTGCAAGGTGTAGCAATATTATATTAAACTAAATTTTTTTGCAAAGTAAATATTCTTGCATACAAATTAAATATTTTTTCATTTATAATACTGGAAAAATACATTTAAAAATTACTCATGACTAATGTAATTTAACTTGAGGATATTTCTAATAATTTAGAAAAACCCTCTGTAATTGTCCCTCTTTCATATCAAAAAGTCAGAAAAGTCATAAATCTTGGAATAGCATGCTAGAGTTTAACATTGGTAAGGATTTGTGGAACACAATATACTTTCTGAGTAAGTACAATTTTCTAAAAGTTCTATTTTTCTCAAAACACACACTACACACACACACAACACACACACACACCCCAAGTGATAACCATCAGTATTTGTTTGTTGATTCCATTAATACTATGCATTTAGTGAACTCTTTATTTTTCCGTCTAGATTTCCACAGCCACAGATTTGCACATAAATCACACTTTATGAAAATGGAAGTGAGTCTTTCAGGAATGTCTTGAGACATAATCATATTATTATTCCATAATTAGACTAATAATTTCTTTCTTACGAAATTTAAGAAGTCACTTTAAAAATAAATAATGAGAAAAGCTGAAAAAACTCTATAAAAATTCTAGTTATAGGAGGAACTCAAGATTACTGTAGCCAAAGTGATCAATATAGAGACTCATTACATAACATCAGCATCTTCATATACTTAAGCAAGTTATTTTCTGAAATTGTAAATAATAATTCAAGAGAGCTTTGAAATATTTCTAAGAGAAATTATTCACCAGACCAATTCAGGAAGAATTGAAAAAGTGAAAGTGAGATATGAATGGATGTTACAGATAATATTGCATAGATCCAGATCACAATCCAGGAGGAACTAAGTAAATTCAATTGGCTTATTTTCTTTTTCCTGTACCATGTCGAGGTGAATTCAGACAGATCTCCAATGGGTGTAGGATTAAATTTTTTTCCACTTAATTTTTTTTTTTTTTTTACAAATTGTCACACATGTAAACACACTTTCTTTTACAGGAACAATATGTATTTATCATAGTTCATTCTACATACGAAGCTCTGGTTTTACAAGTTGAGGAAATGTGCCAGGACTTTTTACTTGTTTAAGCATCATCTAAAAAAATTCAAGAAATTTGTACAAGCATTTTAATATTAATTAACATCTTTTTATAATCTGTCTTACAGACTTTCAATACAAAGTTTGTTCTCAATGTTATTCTTCATGATTTTCAACATTGTAGTTATTTGTTACATTTTTCTTCTTGAGCTATGTGAATACTTATGAAATATTGACAGATTTTATTGAATCATCTATCATTTTGTGGCTAAGGTTTTCTCCCTTTTTAAAAATAAAATATCAGTTATTTGAGAATCTTTTTCTCTATTGTAAGTTCCTATGTAAACACCTACATTTACACATTTTTAAAATCTCAATTCTAAGTTGTTTTAAAATTTTATCTATTAACAATATAAATGTTTATAAATGTCTGCTAGCATTATCACCTTTAACAATACCATTTGTACAACATTGTTAAAAATACTCACTATATGAAATGCTATTTTATGAAACTATTATAATTTTCAAAGTTACATTATCTTGTCCCTAGTGCCAGTCTCTGATTTATTCCATGTTTACCTAGGATTTTCACAAATGGAAGCATTAATGCCCATAGCTCTTTTTATTTTCTCTCATTCCTAAATCATAAACTTGGTCTCATTTGTTTAGAACCACTTTGTTTTTACTGATGCTGTGACCCTTTATGTTTCTCTACCTCAAATCTTGAGATATCTAGCCAGTTTCTAACACAGACCTGGTAACCTCAGTGCTGATAAAACTGATTAGGTATTTTGCTATCAATAAGAAACATGGACCAGGCTTCTGGTCTCAGGTAATGGGGCTCTAAGGTGTGTCAAAACTTTTCTTACCTCCAAAAATATTGACTATTATTATTATCTACTTTTATTCCCCAGAAACTTTCTAGGACTAGAGATATATCTTAAAAACTTGGCCTTTATTTTAGGAACATCATTTTTTATTTTTCTCACATCCTCTTATGAAAAGATAGCATTATTTCTCATCCCCAAGTGGTTTAAAAATTCAATTCCTCATACATTATTTTCTCAGATTAGAAAAGTAGCTTGAATGACACTTTGAGCATATTTCAAAATGATGACATTTTAAATAGAGATTTATAAGTCAAATTTATTTTCTATAGATTACTTGGCTCAGATAGGCCCATGATAGCTGTTAGTATAAAGGGTCTGATTTTCATAGTTATATATCTATAAAATTTTAGGAAAAAGGAGGCAGACTATAAGTAAAAGGAGAAAAAGGATAATGAGAAAAAGGAGGAGGAGGAATAAGAGGAAGACGAGAGAAGGAAAAATAATTGATACTCTCTAATTCACTCTGAAAGTCATTTTTTATATCTAAGAGGAGTAGATATTGTATAATTAATATGAATGTACCTCAAGCATCAGCCACTGTGTTTATTTCTTTAAAAAAAAAGTAGAGGTAGGAACTCGGATGCTGATTGACACTATTAATAGCTGGTAGCAAATGGGACCAAGATGGCTGACTAGACACAGGTAGTATGTGTCTCCTCCATGGAGAAAAATCAGAATAGTAAGCTGATTCTCATATTTCAAACAAATTTTTTAGTAGAGAATGCTAGAATTCATCAGAAAAGTTATGGGAAGCACAAAAAGTAGGTAAGGAGAGGATTCAGAGCAACTTGCCTGGTCAGGGACTGGCTAAGAGCCAGGAGAAGCTCCTGCACACAGGGAAACAGAAGACAGGAGCCCCCAGGGCTCCACACTCCAAGATTAGCTTTTATAACCTTTGCTACAAGAGAATTTCCCAACCCACACAGGTCTCAGGCCCAACATATGACGCTGCCTGGTGATTATACAGAGATGTTGCCCAAGAATTTCACTCATGTGGAATCCCACAGGCATCCTAGCCTACAGCAGCTTGAGCTGCATGTTATTATGAGAGCCTAGATACCAGGGAGCTGCAGTTGTGCCTGCAGTCACTGCATAGATCCAAGGAGGGATAGAGGAACTTAGGTGATCCTACACATGCCTGGGAACCTCCTCACTACCCTGATGCAGACTGCTGTTGAGACTGAGATGTGAGCATACCACATTTTCCACAGTTTCTTGCTTGTACTGATTTCCTGGTTGGTATTCCAGTCTCTCCAGTCACAGTCCCAAGACAACATTTTGAGAGAGTTTAACCCTGGGCTATACCCTGCCTTCAGTCCAAGTTCAGGGTAATGTGCCTGTAGCCACTGCCCAGTTGGAGAGGTACAGGGAAACCGGGCTTTCCAACACATATCTGGGACAACACCCACCACCCTGCAGTGGGCTGCTCTGAGGTTGAGTCCCCAGTGAATAGCACTCCTCACAGTTTTATGCCAACGTAGCCTGCCTAGGAAAGGCCCCACCTTCTCTAGTCCAAGGCCTAAGGTGCCATTTTGGGAGTTTAAAGCTGGGCTGCATCCCACCCTCAGGGTGAGTTCAGGCTGACATGGCTGCACCTGCCACATAGCTATGGAGGGAAAGGGGAGCCCAAGCTCTGCTACACATACCTATGACAATTCCTACCATCTTACTGTAGGCTCTTGTAAGACTGAAAGGTGACCAGAACCACACTCCCCACAGTTTCTTGCCCATGCCACTTGCCTGAAAGGAGCACTGTCCTCATTGATTGCAAGCCCCCAGCCAGTTACATTTTGAGAGTTTAACATTAGACTTTAGCCCACTCTCAGGAAGAGTTCAAGGTAGAATGGTTGCCGCCACCACCTGGCCATGAAGAAGCAGAGGGGACCAAGCTATCTTAAGCACACTTAAGACAATACCCACTATCCCATTACAAGCAGCTCTGGGACTGAAGACTAGCCTGCCTGATCCATTACAGCTACCAGCACACCCAAGACAGACTATTTGGGAAATAGTGGGTGGCTTCACCACAACAACTGTCACAACCCATATTATACCAACTGCCCTAATAAAATGCCCACACACTCATCCATCTGTTCCAACCACTAGCTTCTAAGCAAGCCACCTGAAGGATCAAGAATTGGCCCTCCAGGACACACTACCACCATTGTTAGCATGAGCTGCTCTGAGGACTAAAATCAGGCACACTCAGCCCATTGCAGTCACTACTGAGGCCTGCAGACTTGCTTTACTATCATCCAAGCCACCAGAAAACTTCATCACAGCCTCAGATAATAACTGTACCCTAAGTCACCAAGGAAATCACAGACTCTGTGTACCACCTAATACAAAGATGACACTACCACAGGCACCCAGAATCAAAGCCAAAGTGTCCTACTCAGGCAAAAACATATATGCATCTTCAGGAAAATATTCTCCCCTTAGAAAGTAATTTCAAGAAATTGAAACAAGCAATTCAAGAAATTGAAACTGCACATAACAGGTTGATGTGTAGTTATCAAGTGAAGAACAGAGAAAACATGAAAAACCAAGGAAATATAACAACACCAAAGGACCACAACAATTGTCCAGCAATAGATCCCAATCCAAAAGAATTCCTTATAATGCCAGAATAAAAATTCCAAGTATTTAGAATATGAATGATAAATTCTCCAAAGTGATAGATATCTTAAAGAAAAGAAAGCAGAGATTATGGAGATGAAAACCTCAGTGAAGGAAATAAAAAACACATTCAAAAGCTTTAGTAAAAAGCTGGAGCATCTCAGAACTTGAGGAAAGGTCTTTTGAAATAATCATCAGACAAAAATAAGGAACAACAACAACAAAAAAAAAGAATGAGGAAAGTCTTCAAGATTTCTGGGACTACTCAAAGAAAACAAACTAATGAATTATTGGTATTCTCAATGGGCAAGGGAGAACAAAATGTTTAGAAAACCCATTTAAGATAATTGATAAAAACTTCCCAGGACTTGCAAGTTAGTTAGGCATTAAGATATAGGAGGCTTAATGTTCCATAGGGAAATACATTACAAAATGGTCTTCATCGTGGCATATTATAATCAGAATGACTAAAGTCAAACTGAAAGAAAGAATTTTAAAATTAGGAAGAGAAAAACATTTAGTCATCAATAAAGGAAACCCTGTCAGACTAACAGCAGATTTCTCGGCAGAAATCCTACAGGCCAAAAGAAAATGAGATGGCATTTTCAAAGTGCTGAAAGGAAAAAACTGTCAATCAAGATTTTTATATCCTGCCCAAATAAACTTCATAAAAGAGGGAGAAATAAAGTCTTTCTTAGACAAGCAAACACTGAGAGAATGCTTCACCACTAGACTGGCTCTATAGGAAATGCTCCAAGGTGTCTTTAACATAGAAACAAATGGCCAATATTTACCATCATGAAAACACAGAAAATACAAAATTCAAATGTCTAATAGAACAATCACACAAAGGAGGAAGAGAATTAAATTGAATGGCAACATGACAATTTCTGTACACCACAAAAAATAAATAAATAATAAAGAATTTATAAAACAATTAGAAAAAACAATTTACAAGATGACAAAAACAAAGCCTCACATGTCAATATTTATTTATTTATTTTCAATATAAAAAGACCAAATTCTTCACTTAAAAAATATAGACTGGAATAATGTATTAAAAAAAAAAAACACAACAAGATCCAACTATATGAACTAGCTGCTTATAGGAAACTCATCATAGCACATAGCAACTGAAAGTAAAAAGGTGGAAAAAGATATTCCACACAAATGGAAACTAGAAGCAAGCAAGAGTAGCTATACTTATGTCAGGTAATACAGACCTTAAATCAAAAACAAAAAGAAAAAAAAAGACAAAGATGGTTGTTATATTAATATAATGATAAAGGGATCAATTCAGCAAAAGATTGTAACTATCCTAAATATATATACACACAACGTTGGAGCATTCAGATTCAAAAACAAATACTACTAGACATAAAGAAAAAGACAGACAGCAGCACAATAATAGTGGGGGACTTCAACGCTCCATTCACAGCAACAGACAGATCATCAAGATAGGGAAACACTGGACTTAAATAGAACTTTAGACCAAACGGAATTAATAGTCATCTATAGCACATTCTACTCAACAACTATGGAACATACATTGTTTTCATCAGCACATGGAATATTCTTCATGACAGATCACATGTTAGGCCCTCAAACACATCTTTACAAGTTTTAAAAAATCAAAATCATATCAAGCATCTTCACAGACCATAATAGAATAAAGCTAGAAATTAATACAAAGACAAACTTCAGAAACTGTATCAATACATAAAAAATAAAAAATACATACTCCTAAGAATTACTGCATCAGTGACAAAATAAAATTTAAAAAAATTTTGAAACAAATAAAAATAAACATACAACATACCAAAACTGTGGGATACAGAAAAAGCAGTGTTTATGGCATGAAATGCCTACATCAAAAAAGTAGAACTATCATAAATTAAAAACCTAACTACACACCTCAAGAACTTGTCAAACTAGAGCAAAGCAAATCCATCATTAGCAGAAAAAAGGGAAATAATACAGATCAAAACAGAACTAAATGAAATAGATACAAATATATATATTTGTATATATATGTATATATATTTATATATATATGATGGAATAACAAAATTAAAAGTTGATTTTTTGAAAAAAGAAACAAAACTGACTAACTGCTATCTACACTAACCAAGAAAAGGAGAAAAATACAAATAAACAATAAGAAATGAAAATGGAGACATTTCAGCTGATACCACAGAAATACAAAAGATCATTACAGACTATTATGAACAACTATATGCTCACAAACTAGAAAACATAGAGGAAATGGATGAATTCCTGAAAATATACAGCCTCCCAAGATTGATAAGGAAGAAATAGAATTCCTGAAAAGACCAATAATGAGTAGTGAGATTGAATCAATAGTTAAAACAAAACAAAACAAAACAAAAAACTTTCCAAAAAAAATTTAAAAAGCCTGGGACCAGATATATTCATAGGCAAATTTTACCAGATGTGCAAAGAACTGATGCCAATCTTACTAACTGTTCCAAAAGATTGAGAAGGAGGGAACTTTTCCTAACTCATTCTGTGAAGCCAGCATCATCTTGATAGTAAAGCCAGAAACAAATGCAACAAAGAAAGAAAATTATAGACAAATATCTCTGGTGGATGGAGATGCAAAAATCCTCAAGAAAATACTAACAGAAGAAATCCAACAGCATTTAGAAAGGATACCTCATCATGATCAAGGGGATTTCATCCCAGGGATGCAAGGATGGTTCAACATATGCAAATCAATAAATGTGATCACCACATAAACAGAAGTAAAATCAGAGACCATATGATCATCTTAATAGATGTAGAAATGGCATTTGATAAAAGCCAGCATCTCTTCATGATAAAAATTCTCAATATAACTCTTCATAGAAGGAATATACCTCAAAATACTAAAAGCCACATGTGACAAACCCACAGGAAACATCATACTGACAGGGGAAAAGTTGAAAGTATTCCCCCTAAGAACTGGAACAAGACAAGGATGCTCACTTTCACTACTTCCATTCAACATATCACTGGAAGACCTAGCCAGAACAATCAGGCAAGAGAAAAGAATAAAGGGTATTCAAATTGGTAAATGGGAAGTCAAATTGTCTCTATTTGCTGATGATATAATCTTATGCCTAGAAAACCCTAAGGGCTTCTCCAGAAGACTTCTAGATTTGATGAATGATTTCAGTAAAGTCCTGGGTTATAAAAGCAACATGCAAAACTCAGTACCATTTCTATACACCTATAACAACCAAGCAGAGAACTAAATCAAGAATGCAATATCATTCACAATAGCTGCAAAAAAAAAAAAAAATACTTAGGACTATACTTAACCAAGGCAGTGAAAGAGCTCTACAACAAGAACTATAAACCACTGATGAAGGAAATTATAGATAATAAAAAAAGGAAAAATATTCTATGTTCATGGATCAGAAGAATCAACATTGTTAAAATGACAATACTGCCCAAGAAATACATAGATTCAATGCAGTTCGTGTCAAAATACCAATGTCATTTTTCACAGGATTAGAAAAAATATCCCCAAATTCATATATAACCAAAAAAGAGCCAGAACAGCCAAAGCAATATTAGCAAAATGAACAAAACTGGAGGCATCGTATTACCTGAATTAAAATTATACTACAAGGCTATAGTAACCAAAATAGCACGAGACTGGCATAAAAGTAGACACATTTATCAATGAAAAGAATAGAGAACCCAGACACAAAACCACATATCTACAACCAACTGATCTTTGACAGAGCAGATCAAAGCATAAACTGAGTGGAATACAACACTATTCATTAAATGGTGCTTGGACAATTGAATAGCCATATGCAAAAAAGTGAAACTGAATCTTTTTCTCTTATCATATACAAACTAACTCAAGATGAATTAAAGACTTACATATAAGACCTGAAACCATAAAAATCCTAGAAGAAACCCTAGGAAAAACTCTTCTGGAGATGGGCCTATGCAAATAATTTATAATTAAGACCCTAACAGCAAATGCTACAAAACCAAAATAGACAAATGGGACTTAATTAACCTAAAAAGCATTCACACTTTCACATAAGAAAAGAAATAATCAAAAGAGTATATAGACAACCTACAGAATGGGAGAAAACATTTGCAAACTATGTATCTGACAAAGGACCAATATGCAGAGTCTATCAAGGAACTCAAACAATTCAACAAGCAAAACAAACAAACAAACAAATACAGCCATTAAAAAGTGAGAAAATGACATGAACAATCATTTTTAAGAGAAGTTATGCAAATAGCCAACAAGCATGAAAAAATACTCAACATCGCTAATCATTAGAAAAATGCAAATGAAAACCACAGTGAGATAACATTTTATTCCAATTATAATAGAATGGCCATTATTAAAAAGTCAAAAAACAATAGATACTGGTGTGCATGCAGTGAAATGGGAATACTTATACATACATTGTTGGTGGGAATGTAAATTAGTACAATCTCTAGGGAGATTAGTAAGTAGATTGCTCGAAGAACTAAAAGTAGATTTACCATTTGATCGTACAATTCTACTATGGGGCATTTACCCAGAGGAAAACAAATCATTATATCTGAAAGATACTTGAACTCATGTATTTATTGGCAGCACAATTCACAATTGCAAAGTGCCTATTAAATGACAACAGCATAAAAAAATGTGTACACACAGACACCGACACACACATGTAAACAGACCATATATGTGCAGGCACACACCCACTATAGAATACTACTCAGCCATAAGAAAGACTATAATAGTGTCTTTTGCAGCAACTTGAACTGCAGGCCACTATCTTAAGTGAAGTATTTCTCAGGAATGGAAAAATAAATGCCACATGTTCTCACTTATAAGTGGGAGCTAAGCTAAAGCTATGCAAGGATACACAGTGGGGTATAATGGACATTAGAGACTCATAGAGCAATAAGTAGATGAGGGTGAGAAATGAAAAATTACCTATAGGGTACTATAGGGTATAATGTACACTATTTGGCTGATGAGTACACTAAAAGCCCAGACCAGATTTCGCCATTATGTAATACATACATGTAATGTAATTCAACTTGTACTCCCTAAACCTATTAAAATAAAAACTTTTAAAAATAAACAAATAAATCAACTACTAAAAATTGCTAGTGCCATTTTCATAGCTGGGTTTCATGTATTGGAGTGAGGGGTAAACTTGATAGTGTATTATTTATCACACTTGGAAGCAGCTAGTAGCTGTTCACATTTAGCATGACTGAAAACAGGAGAAACCTAACACTTCTGCAAAGATTGCAACTTGTATCTTATTATTTTAAACCTACTGAGTTTTGAAGAGTATGCTATCTATCTCTCTTATTTCACGTGAACTATCTTGTAGTTTATCTTCTGATTTATTCTTTCTCTGAAATGCCATTTCTGACCTTATGTTTGTTCTCAGACTAAAATGTCTTTGCCCATCCAGTCATTTCTTATTTCATTTATTTTACTGGGAATGTTGAAATGACAAGTGCTAGCCAATTTCTATAAATTTGATTGATAGGAAAATTACGAAGATGACTTGTGCCAGTACTCTAAAAATAACTCACTGAAATAATTCCAGCGTCAAAAGACCATAGTAATATCCTTTGAAAATTTGTTTACTTTAAGAGATAAAGTTTAACTTGGAATTTTTAAGAGAGTAGAGTTGCATTTAGAAGACTGACACAAAGATTTTCAACTTTATGTATTAAAACAAGTTGCAGCATTTAAGTGAACTGAGCAAACCAAAAGACAGGCTAAATAACTATAATCCAACCTCAAATATTTAGCCAATAAAAAATTTCACATGTGAGGTAAATTGAATGGATTTCAATCCAGTTCATGTTATTGTTTAATTTTCTTCTCAGATTTACTTTATTTTACATTTAGTTTTTGTTGCTACAGTTAACTCTGAATCAAAGAACACAATTAAATAGCAACTGTATTCTCAATGAAAACAATGTGAAAAAATTCCATTGTCCTCCAAAAGATGGGAAATGTTGATTGCCGCACACTTTTATCATCAGTCACTTTCAAGCTTCTGGCATGAATATCTTGAATAGTTTCCCAAGTGTATCAGTCACATTTTGTGAGTATCTAATCACCCCAACATTTGTGTCTTAAATCAACAAAAAATGTTATTTTGTCTATATTCTATGAGTTTACTAGGTAGTTCTAATTCAGGCAGCTCAGCTGATCACTAGTTGGCAGACAGCTTGGATGGCATCTATGGAAAACTCTCAGCTAGCTAAGGATGAAATGCTGAAATGTTTTTTCCGTAAGATCAGGAACAGGATAAAATGTACTCTCTAGAAGTAATGCACCTCAACACAATAAAGGCCACATATGACAAGCTTTGGATGTTCTAGGCAGGGCAATTAAATAAGAAAAATAAAAATGAAAGTCATCCAGGTTGGAAAGAAAGAAGTAAAACTATTTCTATTTGAAGACAAAATGATCTCATACATAAAAATTCCTTAAAAAATTTAAAAAATCAGATTCCATAAATTATTTCAGCAAAGTTAGAGGATAAATTTTAATGCACAGAAAAACTCAATTGCATTTCTACACACTAGCATAAATAAAATTAAGAAAACAATTTCTCCTACAAAAATTCCAGAGTTCAATTACTAGGTAGTATGGTATGTACTTGCTTAGCTTTGTAAGAAACTGCTTTACTCCTTTCCAGTTGCATAAAATGTTGACAGATTGTTTATCAATTAAGCACCTATGACATGCTAGGTTTACATCAAGCCACACTTGTAAGAGCTCTAAAAATAGTAATGAACAAAACATATAACATTTCTTTTCCTTTACTCACAGAGCACTCATTCTTGTTTGGGGAAATAATAACAAAATAAACAAGCATTTAAATATGTCAAATCCTTTTAAAACGTCAGGTCAAAACACAACGCAGACAAAATAAAAATACGAATAGGAGAAACAAGGACATTTTTATAGTAAGGCCAAGGAAGACCTTTGGGAGAGTAGACCTGTAGAAATAAATCTTGTGGCTATTTGGAGGAATCACATTTCAAATATAAAGTGCATTCCTTAGAAACAAGTAGGCCACTAGGGCCTAGGGCCCACAATAATTTTAGAGGCCCACAAAATTTTACATTTTAATTTCTTTTAAATTAGAAGAAACAAATTAATATAATAATAAAGAGTATGTAATAATAAATCCAGTCTGGGTTATATTAGTCTTTTTTCCAAAAAAAAGTCATAAAATATAATTTTTGATATTTTTTCTGTAAGAAGGGGCCATGAAGACTAATTTCCTAGGCCAGTGAAATCCTAATGCATTTCTCATTAGAAGCAGAGAGAATGAGCGGGAGTAGGGTAGAGGTAAATTCAAGCAGCTAGGCTGCTGGTGGAAAAGATCACAGAGGTCTTTAGGGCTGTGTTTACACTTGGGCCTTTACCCTGAGAGAGAGGAGAGTCGATTTAGAGTATTTGGAGAACGACAACATTTTATTATAAAATGTTCATTATATTACTGTTCTATAGAACGTAGATTGTAAGGACAATGAAGATATTGACAAAATCAAAGCGAAACTATCCTCATAGCAAGAGATGATGTGAAGTGATCAACTACTGAAGATGTTTATAACTTAGAATCAACAGATTTGCTAATGGATTGGGTCGGGGGTATTAAAGAAACAGCGTATAGACAGATGTCCTTTATTCTCTTTAAAACAAAAGAAAACAAAACCGTGATCAACTGGTATCTGCCTACTCTTCACTTCGCCAGTAAAATGTTATAGCTTCTTTCCTAAGATCCTTACTTTTAGCACCAGCTTCTTCTTTACATCCAGATAAATAAATGCAGAAGTATAAAGTAAAAGTATGATAATGGTTGAGTAACCAACAACAATGGCAACAGTGCATAAACTTTTTGTGCTTTCCTTTCTCCACTCAGGGAGGAACTCTTTCGGGGGAAGGGTATGTTAAGATTGTTTACGTTTTAGGTCCCTATGATAGTGTTAAAAGCAATTGCAGTCAAAATTAATGTCTACGCCAGTGGTTTTCAAACAGATGTACAATACCCTCAGTACAGAGACAATGAGAGCTTTGAGAGGGGAAGTCCATGATGGGCACTAGAAGAAGCCTAGAAGAAGAAGTTGGAAGATAAGGTGGTGATGGCGGAAAGGAGGGAGTGTCCCATGGAACGGAACAGCAGATTGCCCAACGATACCTGAAAATTTCTCTGAGGGTGGGCTGTGCTTTGCTATAATTCATTGCTCACTCTCAGTAAAACATGCACTTTGATTTGCTTTTATAATAAGTGGTTCTTTGACCATCTCATTCTCTTGCTCTCTTTTGTGAGAAATAATAGTATACACTATGTGAGTCAGCTTCTCAAGGGGAAGAAATGTCTGGAAAATAAATGCTAACTCCCAAAAAAGGAGATCAAAGTCATAACTATGGCTCCACCAACTGAGCTAAAAAGCAGATTCAGTTTTATGTAGAAAATAAGAATACAATCAGAATGACATCTAAAACTTAAAGTTTGTTTTATGAACATAGGCGTGTGTGTACATGTGACAGTTTGCGATATATAGGAGTTTTTGTCAAGAGATTTTGAATTTACATTGTTTTCTGCTTAGCATTTTAAGTCATGGAAGAAAAATCCTCCAAGGGTTAACACTAAAGCCTAACGAAATCAACAGAGCATAGGAATTGTATTATGTTGTTGTAGATTTATGTGCTGGTGATAACAAGTGAGGACACTTTATAATATTGGGACATGTGGTCTTCTAAGCGAGGTAGAATTGAGCCACTTGCCCTTTACACACATCCTTTTGCCACATGGTGAAGTTTGCTTTAGTTTTTGACTTTTCTTTTGACCTGATTAGCTTAATTCAGTATTTAAATTTTATTTATTTATTCATTACTTGCTTCTGTCAATTTCCCAAAAGGATTTTAGGTGAGCTTAACTGAAATGGCCTTAACAGAACCCGAGGCCTTATTCTTGTTTTTAATTCACAAATCACTGATGCTTCTCTATAGAATAGCCTTATCAGAGCTCTGGAATTTTTCATTTTATAAATGTTATTTGTATTATTTATCCGGAAACGTTCTCTCTGCATATCTATTTGCAATTTGATGTTTCATTGGGACTCTTGGATTTGCATGTTCTGCATATCAATGTTTCTTATGTGTTTGAATGTTTGCATGTATCTGCTACCAAGAAAAAAGAAAATGTTCCTTAAAAATGAAACATTTAAAATATATGTATATATAATGTCTCTCACAAGAAAATATTTAGTAGTTAAAATATCAATTTATCTTATTTAATTGGAAATGGTTTTGGAGAAAGAAGAAAAAAATTAGACTACAGTACTCAAGGTAGCCTCTAAAATAAGTTATCAAGTATAACAAGCTATCCCTCTGTGAATTTAGACAGGTGGAAGCTGCTTAAACTCTATTTGTATATTGTAGCATAGTGGTTCACAAACTTTAATATACTTTAGAATCTCCTACAGAGATAGTTAAAACACAGATTGCTGTGCTCCACATTTTCACAGCTTGGACTAGATCACCTTGTATGTAGTAGCTAGATAAGATATGGTTATTAAATTGACTTTTAAATTTTACAAAGTGCATTACTCTTGTTTTTATACTTAGTAAATTTTATCATTGCTGTATTATCCAGAAACACATAATTACCATTCATCACTTAAAATCAGTGGGAGTGGGAGAGAGTTTTGCAAGATATGTTTCCTAATGTTCAGTATATGTAGGAATTTCACAACTAACTTAGATATACATAAATTATGAATATGAACATTAGTTACAGAGCACAGGTCTGGCTTACAGAGAGGAGATTCAACTCTGTGAGAACAACATTAGCAAATTCACTTGCTTACAGAATAAACCACATCCATAACTTAACTTTTATCAGGAATAAGGTGACATTTCAGTTTTGATATTTTTATTCCTTTATTTTTCAGTGAGTTTTGAACTCAAGGAGGGAATAATTAATCCTGCATACTGATTTCACTGAACCACAACAAGGATAACTTAGGTTAATATAATGGCAAACAAACAAGTTTCTAATTATTGACTATCTGGGGGATGGGCACACCTTGACTCAAATGGTACAAAGGTAATTTATGTAACCAAAACTTTTGTACCCCATAATATTCTGAAATAAAGTAATATGAAACAAATAAGTAATAAGGGATAGATGAAATAACACTCATAATTAGATATTTTCAGAAATATAGGGATTCTTAATATATTTTACCTAATGCTACATTTGTTAATGGAATGAAGGTCTTCCTATAGGATTATATTTATACTGCTAGAGGGATGTTGTAAAAACTATATGCTTACTAGTATCTAATAATATTTTGATTTTGTCATTTTAAGAAGAGAGAGATTTGGGGTTTTATAAGTTTCATGACTACATTAAATATATTTTCTAACTTTTACTTACCAATGCTAGGGAAAAAAATTTGATACTTATATTTATACAGGGTATACTTTGTGCCCAAAAGGATTTAATTAAAACTCCAGTTTAGCCATGGAACATCTGTCTAATAATGGGCATATTACAACAATCTCTCAGTTTCCTCATAGGTAAATTAGGGATAAAAGACCACTTGTTAGATCTACCTATAATAAATGTAAAAGATAACTTGTGGAGGTCATATAAAGACACCTTCTGGCACCTGATAAATGCTACATAAAATATTATTATTATTCTTATGCTTTGAAATGTGAAGGTTACAAAAAATATCAATACTAGAATAATATTAATAAGGTTAAATAAACAAAAAGAAATAAGTACCATAGGATTTCATAGGCAGGTTACCTTTTTCTATAAACCCAAAACATATTATGTTAAACAAGATGTTGTTTAGACAATAAAGAATCTGATTCAACTTTAGAAATTAAAGATAATGAATAAGGAACATAATCAATTCAGGATTGTGTTTAAGTGTGGAGAGATGGGGGACAGAATAGGAAGGAACTCACAGAATATACAAAAGATTACCAACATGTTAGTCCTCAGAGGAGAGGACTAGAATATTGATAATGATTGTGATTCATGCTGTTCTATTTACCTGAGTTCCACAAAAGCTACAAAAGAAATGCGATTAAATTGCTACAAGGGAAAAAGATATGAAAAGCAATTGGAAATGGAAGGAATAAACATGTTTTAAAAAATCTGTTTCATAAAGGGATGAATTCAATAGCACATCTAAGTTATAGGCACTGACAAAGTATTTTTTTTTGTTTGAGCTACAGATTCTTTTTTTTCTTTATTGAAGTATAATTTACATATCATGCCTTTACTCCATTTTAAGTATACAATTAAATGGTTATTAGTAAATTCACCAAGTTGTACAGCTATTCACATAAATCAGTTTTAGAGGATTTCCTTCCCCCTAGCCGATAGATGAGAACATTATCTATCACTTACCTGGATGTTCAGGATCCAACCTACTACAGCTTAATGATATTTTTGGAATTTAGACGACTAGGTCTAAAAAGCTTAAAAAGAGCACAATGTTCAACTGAAGATCCCTTGTCATAAATGAATATATTTTAGCAATTGTAATTTATTGCTTTAAAACAGTTCTTACCTAACAAATCATGTAACTCTGAACCAAAGGATATCTTCTGAGAACGACATAATTTTACTGAACTTCTTTATTACACTCTGTGCCTTTCTTTCCAAACTATTTGAATTGGGACACTGTAGCTTACAAATACATACTTTGTAGCCCAGTGAATTCTTTTTTAATTAGTAAATATCATATATTTAAAAACGGATGATCGCAAAAATTATTTTTGATGGTTTCCATTTTTGGATGCTTATTGTACAGTTTTTTTTTTTTCAACCTTGGAACTACTGACATTTTGGACTAGAAATTCGTTCTTGTGTAAGGCTATCTTATGCATTGTTAAGATATTTAGCAGCCTCTCTGATCTCATTATCCACTAAATGACAGTAGCTCACAGCAGATGTAACAATCAAAATTGTCTCTAAATACTACCAAACATTCCCTGAAGGGAAAAATTGCCTCTGTCCCCATTGAGAACCACTACTATAGTGATTAGACTCTCACGTAACCATGTTTGACTGTAGAGAACAAAAAGAGCAAACTGGAGATGGAGTGGTTTCAAATTTCAGAAAAATAGGTTGCATAGGGTTGAAAGAGCAATGGTATAGATTTTTTTTTTTGAAATTTCTGTAACCTAAGCTCCTAACTCTCTAGCTCAAAAATGAGGTATGATAGAGAAAAGAGTTGAAATTACAACTGGTTTTAGATAGATAACATTTGAATTAATATAGAGCAGTAATTTGAACCATTCAAAACTCACTTGGTGTGATCCACTCACCCTGAAGGAAGAACTGCTGAAGACAGATGAGATGGGCCCTCTGGGAAGGCAACTATGTTCACTCTCTCCCACTGCTGCCTGCTGTGGGTCACCCTGCCTCTGCCCCACCTATAGTATTATTTAGCATGCTTCATCACCATTTATTAATAGTTATGGCAAAGTTTTTAAGTAGTAAGCAAAACTCAGATTTATATCAGGTGAAAAAATTACTCCAGAAAAGAAACACAAAAACAAATCACTTAAATAACGGCAAAAAATCAGATTTTAAAAAATCTCAGGTACCAGAACATGTATTTATTACAAAGATAAATATGAGCACCTACAATATGCTAAGAACTGAGCTATATGCGGACAAACAGAAAAGAATCAATGTTTAAAAATCTACTTATAAAACATATACTCTTTGTAGAGATAGACCCCCCCAAAAGTAGATAAATAATATAGTATATCAGAAGGTGCTAACAGCTATGTAGGAAAATAAGGTAAAGAATAAGAAGGGCTAGGGTAAAGCTATCATAATTTTGAACAGAGCGTTTATAAAATCACCCACTGAGGAAGTAGTATTACACAAACATTAGAGGAAAGTGAATGAGAAAATCATACACAACAAATCTGAGGGAACAGCCAGGCCAGAAGTCCGATGGGGAAGTATGTCTGGGGTATCTAGAGAACAGCGAGGAAGGCAGCATTGATGGAAATGACAGCAAATGAGTGGTGAGGACAGTGGATGATTATATCAGGGAGGTAGCTCTGGTGCTGTGAAGGTCATTATAAGAACATTGGGCATTATTATCTGCTAAATGCAAGAAATGAAGGGTTTTAAGCTGAAATTGAAGATTTGATACACATTGTACAGATTCATTCTGGCTGTTGTTTGGTTGATAATAGATGAAAGAGGGTAGACGAAAGAGAGATTAAGTTCACAAACAGGATAACTACTTTAAAAGTATTGCAATAATTACGTGAAACATTAAAGAGACTTAAATCTGAGCTGTAGCAGTGGAGGTGATGAGAAAATTTTGAATTCTAGATATATTTTGAAAGCGAAACTATTTATTTGCTGATGAATTGGATGTGTATGAGACAAAGAGTTAACAAGGATGACTTCAAAGATTTTGGCCTTAGTAACTAGTAGGTGGAGCTGACATTGTGGCAGCAGGGAAGATGGCAGGTGGAGCATACTGTAGGTGGAAGATGAGGTATACAGCCTTGGACATATATTAGAAATTTTTGCTAAACTTCCAAATGGAGTTTTCAAGGATATTTTTCAACATGGGTCTGGTTGTCACCATATAAATGGCATTTAAAGCCAAGGTCTAAATAATATAACTAGTATATGGGAGGGTGTGTAGATGAGGAAGTAAGCCCTGGATCACTTTACCATTAAAGGAAGGATAAAAAGAAGGAAGAGAGCCAGAGCATGTGATACTGTAGAAATCAAGTGAAATATGTGTTTCTGTGTCAAAAAAGAAGTGAAACAGTATTTCAAATGCTAATGATAGTTTATATAAGATGAGGAATGCAATTCAACTTTATATTTAGCATTTGAAAGTTTTTACTGAGCACAACATTAACAGATTCTACGTTTTGATGCGAATGAAAACCTGATTAAAATGAGTTAATGAGACAATGGTTGGAGAGAATTTGAATGCAGTGAGCATATGCAATTAATTTGAGGATTTTGTCCTAAAGGGGAGCGGAGAAATGAAGTAGTTGCTGACGGGGAAGCATAACGATGGGAGTAATTTTTCAAGACAGAAGAAAAGATAAATTAAAACAATGGAAAACTGATGAAAATGACCTGGTGAACAGAGAAAAATTGATCATGTGAGAGTTAGAGGGGAGAATTATGGAATAATGTTTTTTAAATAGGTAGAAAGAATGAGATCTGTTTCATAAGTGGGGAGAGGTTTGATCCATCCAAGAGCAAGAACCTTACATTCTTCGTTTCTACAGGAAGCACAGAGTAAAAGGGCACAAGAGCAGATGTAAGTATGCAGGCAGATGTGGTGTGAAAGGGTGAGGACATGCTCTCCTGATTGCTTCTCTTTTCTTGGTGAAAAATGAAGCAAGATTATCAGTGCAGAACGAGGACAGAACACGTGTCAATTGTCTGAGTAGCGAGGAAGTCAGAATTACTTGTCTGAAAGGAGGAGAAAATGACTGACTAAGAAAGTGTAATAAAATTGCCAGACAGCATTAACAATCCAACTCCTGAAGTCATAGTTCTCTATTTTTCTCTATCCACATTCAGTTTCATAGAAACATGTTTAGAGTAAATGAAAATTTGCATTAAAACAAAAATAGTGTAGAGCTTTCTTGACAAAGCTAGAAGGTGCAAGAAAGTTAAGGGAATATTTAAGGGATGATTATAGTGATTAACTATGAACTTTAAAATGAGGAAAGAAGGATATGAGCCTATATATGGTCCGCTAAATTTGACTTTGGGGTTATCTCTTTGTTTTCTATTGGCTGCCTGTGTTTAGTTGACTCTGGATTAGACTGCCTTTCTTTTTTTAATATATGTGTTTATTTTTCTTTAACACAGGGCATTGTAGAGACTCTGGATTCTGTTGTCTTTCTTTGAGCATTTTGACTCATATTCAAGTGGCTGTTCATTTACTGGCTAAGCGTTTTGAACTGGTGTAAAAGTAGTTTTTAGCATGAATTTGTGCAGAACCCATGGTTTTCCCCACGTTACTCAGGACTATTATAATTCTCCAAATTCTATTCTCCACATACATCTTGTTGAATCCTTATTTTAAGATTAAACAGTTTATAATGAGATCTCTCCAGTCTGGCAGGACCAAAACTCAAGCGTCCCCAAGATTGTTCTTCCCAGCAGTGTCTCTATTTTACCCTCAACCTTATAGCAGCTGCTCTCAGGGAAATCTGTGGAAGTTTACCCTGTACATTATAACACAGCCTTAAGACTTAACTCTTGACTCCATTACCAACATCAATGATCAGAATTTAATTCTTGTCATTTGGATGTGTTAAAATTGTATTTAACTGTGGTTTAAATAAACCATTCATTAGTCATAAAAATTAATTGGGATTTTTATTGTTTACTATTGATTTTTAGACCACAAATATTTTACATTTTATGAAAACTGGCCAAATATTTTTAATAATTTGTTATTGTATGCATATACTCAAATACATGTGTAAAATTATGTCAGAATTAATGTTCATTGATAAATGAGAGAAATGATTTTATGAAAATGATTTTTGGGAAACCAATAATCTGTTTACATTTATTTATTCATTTCATTTTGAATACACATACTCTTCCTTTCAAAATATTAACCTATAATTTAGAGTTTAACCATTTGTCTCTTAGTTACAGTTACTTCTAGAAAATTTTTTATTAAGTCAGAAAAACAATAAAAGAGGGTGCAAAATACATTCACAGATCTTAAGATTTTATATTTCAGTACTATTTGGGTGAGGCAAAGTCATAAAATGTAACCAAAATGTTTGTACCCTCATAATAACCTGAAATAAAAATAAATTTAAAAAAATAAAAATGAATCAATTAAAGCCAATTTACCCATTCTGTAGTGTTAACCCGAAAAAATATTAATGAACTTTGTTCATAAAGTGTAAATTTTTGAAAGCATGGCCTCAATTGAAAATCTCTTTATCTATATAATGTGTCAATCTCTCTGTTGAATAAAAAAAAAAACGAGACATGGTCCTATTGTAATTTTACTAATAAATCTGAATGACTTGTGCAGTTTTTACCTTCTTCAGATAATTGTACAATCACTTATATTATATTAGGTTGAAAGATTTATAAAGAAGATATAAATTTGCCCCCCAAAATTAATGTAAACTTAAAACATAATTTTATTACAAGGATGTATGTGGATATATTATCAACAATAAAAAAAAAATTCTGTAACATAGCCACCAGTAACTAATTTGCCATCAAACCAATCACAAACATTTGAAATATATTGTCTAGACTTAGAAAAATAAACCTAATTCCTCCTTGATTTAGTTTCTCCCTAACCATAACTTGTATTAATCTATGGAGGTTTTATGTATTATGAAGCAACCTCTCTCTATAATTCGCAAATCACTACGTCATAGACATGAGAAGCCCCTGGGATTCCTTACCAACTCTATATTGCTGGTATTAAGATTTTGTAATTCTCATCTTTATGATTAATTAATGCAGTATCTAGCACAAAATAATATTTGTCTCCCTCCTTTTTTTTTCTTCCCCCTTCTACCTTTCTGGCCTCCCTCTTTCTTTTTTCCCCCCATCTTTTCTTTCCTTTTTATTCAATTTAATTCAAGGAAGTTACCTTCACTTTGTAGGAAAAGTAAAAGCTCCCCTGGATTTCTCAGTTCCAGTAGAAAGCCTCAAATTTCTTTGGGCTCTTTACATACCAAGAGAATTAGATCTACAGACATTTGTCAAGCTGATTACTTTAAACAAAAAGGATAATAGAATTTATCTCTTCCCAAGAAGGGTAAATGGTTAAGGCCTGGGAATAGGTTCCTTAGTTAAACACCCATGGTGTCAGGAAGACTGGAGGGGCCTATTCTCTAGATATTTGCATTTCAAGGAGGAATAAGACAAAAGACCTTGGAAATTCTAAGTTCTAAGAGCCCACATCCTTGGGGCTATCTGGCTCCTTGAGAAATCTGCATACTAAAAAGCTGATTAAAGATAAGATTCTTTCAGAAAGGAAGTGGCACCACCACCTCCTTTCCACTTACAAGCCGAAAAAATATCACTTTTTCCTCATTCTTCACCTACAGAATATCCAGCTACTTGGGTAAGACAATTAACTTCACTTTTATTGTCTTGCTAGAGGGGTAAAGACTAGGGGAGGGGACTGACACACTTACTTACTGTGAGATATTTAATAAGAACTCTGTCTCTGATTCAGAACACCTCATGTGCACATTCGGGATAAAATTAATAACAAACCAATACTTATATATACAGACTGAAAAAAATCTTAAGGAAACACCGAGTCTCTATTTCCTTTCATGTCTCAATCTTAAAGATCCAAAAGGAAGGTTGTCATTGGAAAGGGCTCTGAATCTACAGTCATGTAACAATCTAGGTCTGATTCTGCTCTCTCCTAGTGGATTGTCATTGGCTCAATGTTCAGCAAATCTTTATATACTAAAGTGTTCACTGCTCACCAAACATTATGGTAAATTTTAAGCTTATAACATAAAAAGTCATGGCTGTTGAGCCTAAGGGGGTTCTATGATAAATGAGGTGAGAAAGATAAGGAACTAAACAGAAACTACGCAAAATGATAAAAGTTATGATATATGAATTTATGGAGAAACAAAATATTTTATTATAGGTGTTGGCATGGATTAGTGGACAACATTATCCTCAGTATTTTCAACACTTAAAATATCTAATGCAAAATTGGGTGTATTTTCTTACTCCTCATCTGGCTGCTGAGGAAACTTCCTTTCATTTTCTGTAGGTAAGTATTTTTTCCTACTTCAATGTATCCAAAGTCAAAATAGCAACCATAAATCTTTTCGCTAAAATAAGGAATATTTTGGAAAGTTACAAAGATTTTAGGGTGATCAAGAAGCAATCCATTACTAACAGTAGACAGAGTGGTATCAGCTTCTGTTATCTTGGCTATAGAGCCACTCCACTTATTTTTTTCCTGTCAATGTTTAGAAATAATCCTAGGTTTAGAATTTGGATAGATAAAACATTCAGACAGTATGGCTCTGCTGAGCATTTGACAAGCAGATGTGGTTCCCCAACCTTGTTATTCCAACAGCTTTTGTTTTACCTCAGTTGTAAAGCTTCTGGAAACCTAAAGGGTTGCAAATCAAAATGTCCATGAATCTCCAATTAACCATTGACAAATCTTCCTAAGCAATTAAATTATTTTTTTTCAATACTAGTAAATGAAAATTGGGATATTGAAGTCATCTATTAGCAGAACTTTAAACTGTATAAGAAAGCTATGACCTGCTGTGGCAACATCAAACTGTGAGATTGATAATGTATTAATATTTCAAAATAAAATTATGACTACAATCTCATAACAGATGGGGCAGACAAGTGAAGACCATGCTACTGTGAAGTGTGAAATATCAGGTTGAAAGTATAAAGAGGTACAATATTAAATATAATTAGATTCTGATATGTAAAGGATGCATATTGATAGCTCATGATTTCTCATAAAAATAATTTTTAAAAGGTATAGCTAAGAAGACAATAGATGAAATAAAATGGTACTCTAAAAACTCATAATTTACATAGCAGATTACTCAATGCACTTTTTAACAATCTAACTGGAAAAGGTGAGTCATTGAGAGGATACTGGGGACTCTTAATTCACAAAATGGTTGAATTATCTGCAGGAAGAAGGGCAGGGATACAACTGGACTCAGGAACAATGGGAACCAGGAGATTAATCAGGTCTAACAATCTCTCTGCCTGTCTTTTGTCTCCATTCTCTAGGAATGTCAGTTTTACTATCTGTCAGTGTAGACTGGCTTTGTGATGAGAAAGGTGGCTGGAGAAAATTCCCATTTCTCACACCCCAAAGCAACCATTCATGAAGGGGTGATCCTTCCCTAGTGCAATGCAACAAATCATGAGAAAGTCTCTTAATTGTTTAGTTTGGACTGATGCTCACCTATGGACAAATTCATGGTGGCCATAAAGATGGTGCCATATGAAAACGTGCAATTTCGAATTGGAACTAAAAAGTTGAAATTGCTATACAAGCAGTCCACCAAAGATAATGGAAGAATTATTCTTAGAAGAAAAATTCAGGGTGAGTGAATTGTCAGACAAAAAAATTGTTTTGTAGTACATGTAGTAAAATGAAATAAACCACCATCAAGACCCCTATTCAAGATCAGATGTTGATACTTACTAAATAGGAGATTTTAATTAAGTCAAATAACCACTCTATGCCTCCCTTTAATAATCTGTAAAAGGGTATGTTAAGACTTTCTCTCTGAAACCTTACTGGGTTATCAAGAAGGTGACATGAGAGAATGTAAGTTCTTTATCTGTAAGTACCATGAATTTGAGATATTTCGGTGTTATTTTTATTATTATTTATATTAATGTTATTACTGCTAGTGTACTGCATAATTATTTATTGATACATTATCTTCTAAGCACTAAAGTATGAGATGAGTCAGAGAAATTATGTACCTTTTTAATTAACAATTTGCTAATGTCCTTCTCAGTAGAGAAGAGGGAGAAATTAATCATGAAGTATTCAATTAAGCCATCAGAGATACATGTCCTGGAATTTAAAAAAAAAAAAAACTCGGAGAATTTCAGCGATTGAAAGAAGAAACAGAAGGAGGAGAAGAAGGGAGAGGAGCAAAGGAAGAAGGAAGAGAAGGAGAACGAAGAGGAGAAAGAGAAGAAGAAGGAGAAATTTAACCACAAATACAATCATCAGTCTAAGATAGGACTCTGCAACTGAAGTGAAGATACTAGAGGCTTGAGCACTATGACAAACTTGCAGTTGAGCTTAAAAGATACATATAAATAATCATCTTCAAACTTATAATTTAACTGTATTTTTTAATGCAACCAAAGGATTTATTAAATCAGCCTCAGTTGTAGAACACTGTTAAATGTATTAAAGTCATTCATACTTACAAAATACATTAATGACATTCTTGAAGCAACTTAACATTTTGAAAAAACAAAACATAGTGAGACCACATCCCTACAAGAAACAAATTTCAGTGGTGACATTAGTAGGTGTAGCTAATGGATTAACAAAATGATTTCATTAGACAAAAGGATTTAAAAAATAATTGCTGTTTGAATCAAATATGCTTTCTGATGAAAGAAAATTAGAAACTGGCTGATACGTAACCAGTTTGCAGGAACTTAACAATGGTGCAGGTAGTACAGTGGGATGACTCTAGGGAAAAATTGTGATCCTAAAATATAAACTGACATGTTTTTTCATTAGATACCATGTAGCCTTCCAAGATAGCATGTTAACACAAAGTCTGGAGCACAGATTTATGATTGAAGCTAAGATTACATCCAGGGGGCAACCTGATAATTTCCTGATTCTTATGTACCAACAAAGTGTTTCCAGAAAGCAGTGAGTGTCAGTGGAGGGCAAGTATGTGAATCAAAATGCTGCACTGCTCCACCAGGACTCATTATTAAAAGTCGAAGTCACAGTGCAAAAGCAAATAAATATGAATCAGTAACAGTGATAAACAGAATATCCAGATGGATATTATAGCAAGTACAAAGATGGTTAGCCAGAGATTACCAAAATAGTGGTAAAATCATTATCATTCGATTTGAACAAAAAAACCTTCGTTTTAGTCCAAATTATGTTTCTTTTAATAAAATTCAAGCAAAGCCTGTATAATTTTTTATTGTCTCCCTAACATGCTATTATGCTGTGGTTGGTAAAAGATACATTGCTTACATACATTTTTTTCTAATCCAGCCTCTTTCCTAAATTTTTGTACTAAAAAATGCTGTAAGAGTTAATTATATGATACACCCTATTACACATGAAGTAAAAAGGGATACTGAAAATTCATATTATAAAGATATATAGTTTTATAATCTCATTAAAATTATATTTTCAAAACTGTATATACTTATTTTAAATTTATGTTTAGTATCTGGTTTCTGTTTAGAAGGTCAAAATTTCATGTTTATTGTTAAACTTAGTATTCGTTAACCAAGTATAAGGTATCAGATTTTTGAGAATTTAATATCATAATTATACTTGCTAATTTTAAACCAAACCATATTGATGTGAAAAATATAGAAGACGTTACTGCCTATTACTTAGGGAAATATATACATACATAGTAAAAGTGTGTATAAATAAATTCATGTGAAAACAAATGAATTTAGGTATCTCAGAGTGGGAGGAGGGCAAAGCAATTAAATAAAATGTTTAAAGAGAAAGGGATAATAAACATCTTCACATTTTTAGATATAAATATACATATATATTTCTGGAATACTCTATAATTAAAATTTTAAAAAGAAAACAATTGCTAAAAACTTCCTGTCTTCAAATTATTTTTAAGAAATGATCATTTTTGGGCTGGGCACAGTGGCTCACACCTATAATCCTAGCACTTTGGGACCCCAATATGGGATGATTGCTTGAGCCTAGGAGTTCAAGACCAGCCTGAGCAACATAGAGAGACCACATCCCTACAAGAAACGGAAAAAATTAGCCAAGTGTGGTGCCACATGCCTATAGTCCCACCTACTCAGGAGGCTGAGGCAGGAGGATCACTTGAGCCCAGGAGTTTGAGGTTGCAGTGAGCTATGATGACGCCACTCACCTCATGCCCAAGTGAGACCCTGTCTCAAAAAGAAAAAACAAAAGAAAAGAAAAAAATGATTATTTTTAACTGAAGCCTTCCCTTGTAGCCATCCAATTTAAAACAAAAATCTCCACATAAGATACACACAGGCACACACACACCATAGCCTTCCTTCTTGCCATATTTTCTCTGTAGCTCTTAATCACATCTTAACAGACTAGAAACTCTTTTTGTTTGGGTTTTTGGATTACTCATCACTGTACTGTGAGCTCTCATTGTATAATGAAAAATTTGTCTGGCTGTTGTTCCCGGTACCTATCTAATAAACCCTTCGCATTTCTTTAGTGATAGGAGTGTCTTTGTCATTCAAGCGCTTTTTGGATCACACCTGAGTGTATACTAAGGAGAAAACTGAGGATGACAGCTGGTCACAGGAAGACCAACCATGTAACTAGAGGGTTAGGGCTTTGGGCCAGCCCAACGTCTGGGAGAGGGGAGAGGTTCAACTGAATAGTTGATGATTTAATCAATTAAACTCCAATAAAAACTCCTGGTTGGTGAACTCATCGATGTGCCAGGAAGATGACACATTTTCTACAAATGGACCATACAAGTTATTACAATGTATAACACTATAAGCAGACTCTATATATTCTATAACAAATTTACAAGTACAAAAATTGTGTGATGCCTTGGTATTAAACGGCTTTCTTTGAGTCACTAAACTAAGTTAATTGTCAATCTTGTGCTTTCCAAAGACTCATGCTATTCTTCTCTTACTAGCTTTCATCACGCTGTAATTATTTGTGTAATTTTTTTTATCCCTTTAAAGTTATAAACTCTAAGAGGACAGATACCATATCTATTGTGTGTATTATTCAAACCACATCACCCATGGTAGTGCATAATGCATATTGCATATTCAATGTAGATGTATTTAAATAAACTAGTAGAAATTATATATAGTTCACATCTCATTTAAATTTATACAGGGATTCAGTGTGGAATAATATTTGTAATACAGAATGAGCCCTATATACTTCAAACAAATTTCCCTAATTATGGTTAATATTAACTGAGCTTGCTTTAAAGTTGTTTGTCAGTATTTACAAGTGTCCTTTTCTCATAAATACCCAGACAGCTGGTGAAATGCAAATTGTATGACTAAGGAACTACACTAACACCAATCATTCTGGCATACACTACAGAGATGGCGTGCAGGCTAAACCAATACTTTAAAAACTTACGATAAGTAAATTGCCAGAAATGTATGTAAGATAGATGTACCACACATTTCTGAGATCCTAATAGGTTGTTATAGTTCCAGGTCTCCCAAAATGGTAGAAACCCTGAAGAAGTTGCATAAAATAATTTGGCAACAGCCAAAATTAATATTCAAGTACCTTTTGGTTGTCTACTCCATTAAAAGTGTCAGGCTTTGTAGAAGCTAATCTATAATACAAGTAGAATGCAAATGTCATCCAAACAGCATTTTGATTAATGGGAAGGTCAAAGAAGCACAATCCTCGATCTTTAATATTCCAAATATGAGGCATTTGGGGAATTTGGCACATTGGACTTCAGATGCTCTCTGTTCATGACAACATTATCAATGAGGGAAGAAAATGGAAATAAAGTAATATATTATTCTGGCAGAGATTGTAACTACAGCAGAAAGGGAAAAGGGAACATTTCCATTTTAATTTAATCTGGATACTTAAAAAATGTTGTTCAGAAATGGCAGAGAACCAATAAAAAGAGGAATGTCATATATTTTATTTAAATTAAATTTGTTTATATGTCAGACAAAAACACATTCATGTGCATGTAGAGCATTTTTAAACTTTTTATTTTGATATAATTTTACACTTTTAAAAGTGTTCCAAAATTGGTGTAGAGATTTTCTGTATACCCTGCATCCAGGTTCATCTTATGCTACCATTTTATATAATGATAGAATATTTATCACAACTAAGGAATTGACTTCAGTATAATACTATCAAGTAAAGTATAGTTATTTGGACTTTACCAGTTTTTCCATTAATCTCCCTTTCTATTCCAGGATACAATCCAGGATTCCACCTTACATTCTGTTGTCATGTCCCCTTAGCTGACTCCAATCTATAACTGCCTTTGTCTTTCATTACCTTGACTCTTTTGAAACTAACTGATGAGGTATTTTGTAGAATGTCCCCCAATTTGTGTTTGGCTTTGTTTTCTCTTGGTTAGATTGAGATTATGCATTACCAGGAAGGGTATCACAGAGGTGATATGCCCTTCTCAATGTTTCATATTAGTGGTACAATGATGTCAATATTCCTGGCTCATAATATTAACCATGACCACTTTGCTAAAGAGGCATCTTTCAGATGAGAATTTTTATAATTCTCTAATTATAAAGTTACTATTTTTCCATCTGTAATTACTATTATATGTATTTTAAGGGAGGTGCTTTGAGACTATGCAAATGTCCTTTTTCCCGTTAAATTTTCACTGCTGATTTAGCATCTATAGATGGTACTGTAGTGGTGATTTTCTATTAATGTATCTTTCAATACTTGTATATTGGAATCCATCTATAAGAAAAAGTTACTACTTGTCCCCATTTATTTATTTACTCAGCATTTACTTAAATCAGTATGGATTAATGGATATTTATATTATCTCTTGGATTATAATCCAATACTATTGTTATTAATACTTATTTTGTTGTTCAAGTCATTTCAACTTTGGCTATTAAGAGCTCTTTCATGTTGGTGCTTGTGTCCTTTTATCATTTCTTTCTTTTTTCTTTTAGCGCTTTCTTACTCTCTGGCACCACAAAATGCTCCAGACTCCATGTTCATTTTGCATTTTCCCTGCTCTGCCCCCGGAGCCCTTTTATGCAGCATGGCACATACAACCAAGATCTGAGAACTGGGTTTGCTCATTGCTATTGCAGTGGCGCTGTTTCTTACCTTTCTCCCTGGATAGAGCCAGGACTTTTATGTACATACACTAACTTAGGCACATGCGTGAGTGCGCACACATACACACACACACACACACACCTATATTTATTTATATATTTTTGAAATATGTGCAGTTTGTCTGTACCTCCACACCTCCACCTGAAATTCAGCACCCTAGTGTTCATTCTCGGCTCCTCCCCTTTTCTGATTTTATTTATAGCTTCTTCTTCCTATAGTGAGAAATCTGTCTATATTTATACTGCATTTACTTATTATTCCTTTTCCTATGATACAAATAAAGTAGTTTCAACATTTCTAAGCCACAATCTTGTTTGAAATAAATTTACCAACTAGAGTACAATGGGGTTTTGTGCAGGTTTTTGCCTTTAGCTTTATAATGTCTAGTCAAAATATTGTTTTGCCAAGTTACATAGATCAGCTTATTTCTCTCTCATCTTCTTCAGTTTAGTTCTGTGATTCATTGCAATAGTTAGATTCATTTGTCACAGTCTCCAATCCATGTTTTCCTCCACAACCTAATTTTTAAAAATCAACATAATTTATTTTTTGTGGTTTATTATTTTGTCAGTTTTGACAAATGCATAGAGTTGTGTAGAGATGAGCAGTTTTGTGTAGAACAGTATATTCACTCCTAAATCTCCTACACTACCTTTCAATTGGCAACTCTTTACACTTAACCCCCACCCCTTGGCAATCACTGATTAGTTTTTCTTCCCAGATTTTTATTTCCTAGGGTGTCATATAAATGGAATCACATACTATTAATTATTAGATAGTCATTTACTTAGAAAAATGTATTTAAGGTTCATCTAAATTGTTGTATGTATCAATAGTTTGTTCTTTTTGGTTGTTCAAGGAGCATCCCATTGAATGGATATGCCATGCTTTGTTTTATTAATTGAGGGACATTTGCGTTGCTCTTGGTTTGGGGAAATTATGAATAGAGCTGCTATTAAATTTAGGCACATTTGAATTGTACTTTCCTTAAATATTGATTTATGTTATGATGGTAAAATTTCAAAATTATAAAATGGAAAACAGAACTAATAATGAGTTTCTTTTGCTTATTTTGTTAAAATATGATGGTGAACTGACTTCAGAGATACTCTGATCAAAGTTTAGGAACAATCTTTCTGCTTCATCTCAAATCTTTTGTGGTATGATAATTTAAGAATTAACTAAGATTTGACACTGTATATTAGAGAACATTTTAATATTGCCAGCAATATGAACTTGTTATTAAAAGACTATTGAAATTAATATTTATAATGTTTTATTATCTGTAAACTAATAATTAGTATTAAATATACAGCTACTCTATAAAAGTCTAAATTCTTTATAAAATTCAGAACTTGCATTGAAATAACTTCAGATTACTTGTGTGTGCTTTGAATTAAATATCTCAAATAGTTAAATTACTTTATAAAACCTATTCTATTCCAATTACTCCGAACTACTTTGAGAGCAGAAAAGATAAGCTTTGCCTTCAAAACTTAGCCGCTATATCTTTTTCCTTCTAACACCACATTTCAAAAAGTATAAAGGATTTTTAAAAAGCTGGCTACTATTTTACAATGGAGCTGTTTAATAACTTTAAAAATTATATTGATTGAATGGTTACAAGACCAAGAACTAAGTAAAGATAATTTTAATAATCCTTCCTTTATCTAGACATGCTGGCATTTTTCATTTCATGAACGAAATTTTTAATTCAGCACCATTTTAATCAGTAAAACAAATGCCTTGCTAGTTTTTCTCCACTTCAATTAAACTTCAGCATGACTTTTGTGCATAAGGACATACAGAGAAAAGATAAACCAATTGCACATTTTTCACCAACTTTGTAGATTTCCATATTGCTGTCATCAATTTTTTTATGTATGGTAAAAAAAATTACTAAATTTTGTGCAGTTTTTTGCATTTTCACTTTAAAATGCATTTGAATTTACTAGAAATTTTGTTTCCAGTTAAAATTATTTAAGATCATTAATCATAGTGTATCAATTTTGTTAAGGATAAACAAATAATTTAGTTCTCAAGTTTTATCAAATGACCCACAGATGCTTTTAGTTTTGTATAAAGTGAAATAATAGCACATTATCTAATGGAGACTTAGGGAACATTAAAGAATTTCTAATTTCTGTGATTTTCAAAACTAGGCATTCTTTTAAAGATTCATTATTATAAAATTGTCTTTGAGTGCTGAGGTAATATTATAGAAATTTTATAAGTGACCCAAAGATTTATAATATAATCATCTAAGCACTTACTATAAATTTCAATATATTAAACAAAATTTAGTCCAGAAAGTTTCCCCTTAGGAAAATGCACTTTATTTAGCTAAAATTAAATAATACACAACTCCCTAAATTCTGAGAATTACAGTATGTGTT